>CABFVX010004846.1:8381-58941 GCA_902151425.1 Timema shepardi
GGGTGACACAAACGTTTAGTATCTCCCTAAATTTGTATTCATTTATTTACGATGTGGTCAGAAGCCCCTAAGCCCATGGGTGTCCAAGTACAGTATCCTTGATTCACAAATGTTCTTTTTTAAGCCTACACACACTTTATATTCTAGAAAAAAAAATCCAAGGTTGGCATGCTATCAAGTTTATTTAGATTAAAATTGGGTCTGGAACACAGTTTGTCATTTTTAGATGACATGTTTTAAATAGAATTTATATATATTAAATATATTGTCATATTGTGGCAATTTGGTATTATATAAACAAGGATGTTTAGAATAATTTTCCGCCAACAACAAAATCACATCCGAAGACCATGTCGGCGCCATTTCTATTATTTACTCTACACATAGTCTGAGCGGGCATTGATTGGTCGAATTACACAAACTAGTGTCGGAACTAGTACGAAAATAGCGCATGTTCTATCCTCACAACTAGTATGGTAGCCAGTACCAAGTGGAAGAACTAGTATACTTTTTCTGATTCACACGACGCTAGATGATGACGTGCTAGCTAGTGCTAGCTAGCACACTGGATTTCAAGTACTAGCTAGTGTCGTGTGATACGGGCTTAACACTAAAGTTTGTCGTCTGCTTGCTAGCGAAAGGACAGATTATTTAACTTTTTTTTTTTTAATGTTCTTGTGCAAAAACGTGTATCTGGTGAATAAAAGTTGTTTCTTTCTTAAATAGTAAAGTATTATACCCCACTTGACTGAAGACACTTTTACATTAAATAAAATACAATTCGTGTTTAAAAGTAACCCTGGTGAAAATCTCAATATGAAACCAGAGTAAAAAATCAGACACCCAGAGCAAACCAAGCTATGGCTTTGAATCTGGTTTTCCTTCGGTTATGAAACAACCAGAGTTAGTCTGGTTCTTTATGTGTCTTTGGTATACTCTGGATTGGTTTGGTCACTTTCGGATATTCTGGTATTTTAATTCTTCAGATTCTCTTGTTGGGAATAGAATATTCGGGTATATTTCTCTGGTATGGTCTGGTTTGCAATAGAATACTCTGTTATCTTAATCTGGAATGTTATGGTTTGCAATGGAATACAATAGTATTTTACTCTGGCTTATGATGGTTCTCTCTGGGATGCTATGGTATTTTAATATGGTTGGTTTTGGTTCTCTCTAGTATGATACAGTATTTTACTCTGATTCGTGTTGGTTCTCTCTGGTTGCTTTGGTATTTTACTCTGGTCTGTGTTGGTTCACAAGTTAAAATCATGGAATTGAGATATAGTGATTAAAAATAGATTTACAATATAATTTAATCCAATCCTTTTTTTTAAATTATGATTAAGAATAAAAAGGTACATAATGGTAATATTTTTTAATTATGATTAATAAAGGATACATAATGGTTATATTTTGTAATTATCACCAACAAAAGATACATTATGTAGTTATGATGAAGAATCAAAGGATTATTATGGATAAACTGTATTTAACAATTTTTTTTAAATAGGAGTATATTCATCTGATTAGTTGTCACTAAACAATTTATTTAATTTTTTGCAATATATTATCTTTTTATGACTAATGAGATTAATATACTTATAGTTAAAAAAATATATAAAAATAATTATATGGATAACTAACCTTTTATTTTTTATCGTAATTATATAATCATATTTAAACAAATATAACCATAATGCACCTTTTATTCTTAATCATAATTTTTTATAAATATTCGATTAAATTATCTTGTAGATGAGTGTTTTTTTATCTCTAGATCTCAAGTCCATGGTTTAAACTTGTGAACCAACACATACCATAACAACCCTAAGAGAGCCAACATATACCTGAGTAAAATACCATAGCATCCCATGCAGAACAAACATACACCTGAATAAAATACCATACCATCCCAGAGAGAACAACACCAACTAGAGTAAATTACAATAGCAACCCAAAGAAAACCAACATGGATCTGAGTAAAATACCAAAGCAACCCAAAGAGAATCAACATATACATTAGTAAAATACCATAGCAACCCAAAGGAAACCAGCTTAGACCAGAGTAAAATACCATAGCATCCCATACAGAACAAACACACACCAAAGTAAAATAGCTCAACATCCCCCCAAAAAAAGTATCTCAGAGCAGATTAAAATAACATAGCATCCCAAAGAGACCCAGCATAGGCTCGAGTAAAATACCATAGTATTCCATTGAAAACCACAACATTCCAAAGTAAAATAACGTGGTATTCTATTGCAAACCAGACCATTCCAGAAACAAATACCCGAGGATTCCATTGCAAACGAGAAAATTCTGAAGAAATAAAAAGCCAGAGCAAGGGTATTTCCTGTTCCGGCCCGAGGATGTTCTATTATCTCCGAGAAAACACTCGACTGTCCGCTAAGCTTCCAGAGCGCTAGTCATCTCCCTTCCTTTTGTTCTATATATCTACCCTCCTTCCCCCTCTTTTGAGAATACGTTGGGACTGTGTTGTACTATAAAATGGACTATGTGGATTGAAGCGACACTCATTGTACCGCTGGCTTAGACAAGGTGAGGGTGCCGGTGTAATACTAATTCTTGGGAAATATTCTTCAAAATTCATTTTCGGTTTAAATTATGGGGAGGGAACACGTATTCAAAATTACCTTTTGGGCCTTTTGTTGTTATTAAAACTCTCTGGATGGGTTCTCTAAATTCATTTTAAAGCGGTCGAACCGCTTATTTATAATGTTAGTTTGCAGGGAGAAATCCTGGTTAACTTAAGTACTGCTTGGGTACTAGCGGCGCGCCCTTATCTTAAACGTTAGGTTACTATGCGGTTGCCTTGACATTTTCTAGGGGTATTAGAAATCATATACTTTCGTACTAGATACGAAGATTGTTTCGTATCCCATTATTTATAGTAGGTTTTTTTATGATAAGATGTATGAGTGTTACGGCAGGTTGCGTAACTCATTCTAGCCATTTAACCTCTATTATTCTATATTTTTCAAGTATCTAGTGTTAATATTTGTAGGCTTTCTATTTTGGTCACATAGTGTCAGACGTCTTTTGCGTCTTTGTATATTGTTAACTAAACATCAGCCATCGTGGATATTTGAATAATTCACGCCTTTGTGGCGGGCTATTTAAATTTAAATCTCACGGCTTTCCGCCCAACCATTTCCCCTGAGAAGGATGAAAATATTATAAATTTTTTAACGACTGAGCTTATGTTTTGCCGAATGGATCATAGGCTCTTGATGCCTGTTTTCAGTAATTCTTTGTACCAGCTCTACCTTTGTTATTTTACCAAATTGTAATAAAATATATATCTTCTCTTGTGAACCCATGGTTGTTCTTTCACATGCACTCTTCCTAGTGGTGGGCGTCACACAACAATATCTGCAGGATTTATGGCTAATGAATAAATACTGTACGTGGCGTAGCCTACAGATGGCATAGTACACAAAACAATACGCAAATAAATTTAAATGCAAACGGTAGGCAGGAGCACCGACAACTGATGAAACATCCCCCGCTTATAGCTCGGAAGGGGTGGAAGGTAAGACACTGAACTACCCTTGTGATTACTATGTAGGCTATTTTACAAACTTTCCAAGTAAGAATGTTCACATTTCATGCGAGACATTAACATTTCTGACATTCCTACAATCAAAGACAACAAATTGACTTTTATTTGTTTTTGTCCGCTGTTTAGAGATTTAAATACATACATATGTGTGTTTAGAAGTGTTCGTTTCCGTTATTGAAAAATCCCGTTATTGGAAGGTTGTTTCATCGTAATAGCCCATGGTATTTTGTCGGGGAAGTTTAGACTGTTCGTTATAAAGAAGAATCCGCTATTTAGATGTGTCCGCTAAGGGCGATTTCACTGTACCTACTTTTCATTCTTATGCTATCCAAAGCTTGTCAAATTACCGCGCTTAATACAATTTTGCGGATATAGCTCTGTATACCTTGACTAGAATTGCCTCGTGCTGTGAGTATTCGCAGTATGCATTTTTGGTGTGATGACGTCAGAGTGTCCAATATATATCTTATGGAGAAAGTCAAATTTCAAACCTCAGTTACCGTACTCATGTTTAAAAAATAAAATGAATCTATACCTAATGTTTATATGAGCATAATATCTTTAACTGTACAAAATTAAATGGAAAGTTCGTAAAAATGGCACGATTTTGAGTAATTGTTAGTTAAACATCGTAGGTTTGGGCGGCAATTAAAAAATATCCGTTCTTCCAGAATTGTGTTTTGGTAATAATAGTTGTCATTTTAAGCTAACTATAGGCTTAAATCCAGTTAAAACAAACTCTTATGCAGGGTGGCCACTGAAAGGATTAAGTGTTTGAAAAAATTATAACTTGATTATTTTCAATCTTTTCTATTTTATTTTTCTACGGGTTATAAAGTATCCCTTTGAGATTGAAATGGACATGTTTTATGTCCAGCAACTAGTAAAACTAATTAGATTTTTCTATTCCAGTGAATGATAAATTATTCAAATTCAGAGAAAATACCGGCAACATTTCAACTACCGTTTGGATTATACGCTATGTACCACTGTATCAGGTGCCTAAACATTGTTTTCAAACTTGTAGCAAACGTATGTTCCGATCATAACATTTTCAGTTTTTGAGTTCCTTATCCTTCCTTTCTTGAACCAAAGTTTTAAAATCAAACCTATTTAGCATATCTATAAACATTCATATAAGTAGCTTTTAGTGATGTAAGCTTGAACAAATAAGATGGGGAAATATTATAAGAGGGCTTGGAAAGTAGAGGTACACAATCCGCTATGCACTGGAAACAAGGTTAGTCTGAGCTGAGCAGTACTCCAGAAGATAAAGAGGGAACAAGAATTATTTAAGGTCTAAAAAATGTGGTGCTTCACCAAAATATTGCAAATAGTTTGGATAAGCACCTCTTTTGTTTCTTCTGAGTAATAAAGCGTCCCGAGGATGGTAAGCAAAGTTTCCTCGTTGAAGTCTGGACACGAAAAAATGATTCCCATGTTGACCAACAGTTGGGGGACAGTTGACCAAAAATGTTTTAAAGTGTTTACTAGGCCTTGGGATGAGTTATCGATGTCTATAACTCGATAAGCACATTTATGGCCTTGGGCAAGGTGATAGAGGATGTAACAATAAATTAAACAAGGTTCTTGACAAAGATGGCTCTAGGTTTAAGTGTCAATGTTTGTATGTTTGTATACAAAGCAAGTAAACCAGGATTTGGTAAACGTACTAATCTATGTGGATTATTTGACAACAGTATGTGTAAGAAATGCGCCATTGAGTGATTTGAAATGTATTCTAGCAAAACAATTTCATGTAAAGAATCTCGGGAAACTGAAACACTACCTCATAAAGCAGTTTGAACGTGATGAAGATGTTATTTTCTACGAACATCAGACCAACTTCATTAAAGTGAAACTTAAGGCGTTTAAACTGGAACACAGCAGACCATTAAACATTCCAGTGGATACTGGTTACAAGAAAAGAAGAGAAATCGAGGATCAATTCAGTCAAACGAAACCTACAGAGGGGCAATAGGATCACTATTGTGTTTGGCCACCCACATGGGCCAGACATTGCATTCAGCAAGTCCATATTAGTACGGGAGGTGCAGAAACCACTGAAAAGTGATTGGAAAGAGGTTAAACTAATATTTATTTACTTAAAGACCGCAAAACACAATAAACTGAGGCTCAGAGGGTCTACCAAACAAGAATAAAACCAATTAATTGATTATATACTGATGCTGAGGGGGGTGGAGATTAAATAGACAGGAAATAAAACACGGGATTGTGTTTTTCTTTACACGTGGTAACTATCTGCTGGGTAAGCAGGAAGCAAAAGTCAGTTACGTTATCTTCAGCTGAAGCGGAATTTGTGGTTACTGAAGCCGCACAGGAAGCAGTGTGCATCGGGAGACTATTGAATGACCTGCATGAACCGTTTGTGAGAACTACACTGATCTTTGAAGACAATCAAAGATGCATCAAACTCCTCGACAGTCATAAAGCGACCCAACGTACTAAACACATATAAACCATGTATCATTTTGTTCATAATTTAAAACAGGCGGGAGTGCTGAGTGTGAAGTAGTGTCCAAGTGAGAACATGATAGCAGTCATACTTACTAAACCACTTGAACCCGTGAAGACCAGGAAGATTTCTAATGATATTCGACTTGTTTGGACTCGTAAATAAAACAGAGATAGGGGTTTTTTGGTATACAACAATTTCTTATGTTGGCATAACTTGTCTTGTTTCCATTTTCCTTCCTCATGTTAACATTTTATTCTTCTGTTTCCATTATTTAAGATTAAAAATGTAGTATATTAGAGTAAGAGTTTATCTCAATTATTTTGGTCAATTTAAAAGTGTGCGGTATGCGGGAACTTCTTTTCCAATATTTAAAACATGAACTAATTACTGTAATTGTTATTAAATTAACTTTGGCGCTTTAATTGTTATGTATGCGCGTGCTTACTTTGCTGTGATGATTGATAGTCCTTAGCAGTTCGTATCAACTAGTCTTTATAACACAAAAGTTGAGTCAACAGAGTGATAGGAACGAAGGAATAAAGGATAAGGACACTGTAGGCAGAGAAATCTTTTAGTGTTGACTTTCAACTCTTACAGAGTCCTACGCGCCTTACGAGTACAGAGTTGGTATGCATTGAAATCTCTTTTCGGGATATTTATTGGATATAACTTACCATTAACGTCCCCTAAACCTTCTTAACTTCCAATGTTGCTTCATTTCTAAGTTCACTCGAAGTTTGCTTGAACTTATTATTTAATTGTGAATGTAACTTGAGACATATTAAAAACCAGAGATATATTTTTTTGTTCATAGTATTTATTTTAATGTGGATGTTTTAAATTGTTTGATAACATTTGAAAACTGACTTGTCCAAAAGTGAATAACAGTGCATCGTGAATCAGGGCACAACTGTTTAAAGTTCAGTTGTGTAAAAGTGAATGCTAGCGGATCGTTGATCCGAGCTGAACTGACTACTGAGTTAACTCACAGCCTTGGTTTAACGGTACTGCGTTGAAGTGACGTCACACTCTAGAGCATGTCTTAATGTGCTGAAATTGATGTGGAGAATCATAAATTTAAGTCAAAGTGAACTTGTTGAAATTTATTGTTTCCATGGCTGAAAGCGTTAATCTAATAAAATTGTTAACTTCCATGTTGGTAAAAAAAATATGAAAAGATCTGTTCTGTTCCGTTTAACTAGAAATAGTCAGGGGGAATCATTTTCAGTACATTCAGACAGGATTCATAAAACCAACCGTTATGCCTATGCCAGGAGGTACTATCTTCAGTACACCTTGCCAGGAATAAAAAAAAAAGTCTAAGGCCCTCTCCTTATAACTAATCAACTAAATGAGTTTGGCATTAAAAGTTAGTGGCCAGTGATGTGGTAATTAATAATATTAATTTTGTTTTTCAAATTTAATTAAAAAGTTATTTATCAATTGGAAAAAAGAATAAAGAAATGATATGATAATAAAATTAAGAGAAAATAAGTACTCGCATTAGCCTGGGAAGAGGGTGGGAGAATATTTAATAAATACCCCCCTCAGTATACCCCACTGGGATTCAAACTTCGTACTCGCGGGCATCAACAGGCCAATCTATTGCTAGAGCGATGCCTTTGATCATGCGGCCACTTAAGCTGCTATTCATACATAAGAGAATTTGAAGTTAAAAGAGAAAATACTGTAAGAGCCCAAGTAAGACATGGAAGAAGTATATAACAGCAAGTGTGCAAGTGAGAGGAAAATACTGGTGGAAATTTTGAGGGAGTTGGAAACATTTTACTAAGTCTGACCATCTATAAAGTTTTAAGCTAACTAAACCCCAGTAGCTTTTCACCCTCTCTACCTAATATTCTTACACATGATATTCAGACTCAATCAAATAAATTTATTATTATTATTTCAATGGGCAAAGGAAGCGTACATAGTAGGAAAAAAGGGAAAGAAGAGTGAAGTGGCAAGATTTCAGTGAATAATGTGGCATTTATTTAAGGCACAGAGTTTCATTTAGTTCGAGCTGTCATGACGTCACCTCCAGACGCTGCTAATGTAGTGTTGTGCAGCGTGACTTGGAGGGTTGGTGGTTCAAGCTCGCACACTTGTGATAGGAGATTTGTGCGGACTAGATTGTGGCTTTCTTGTATAATATTGAGTAGCGTGGAAATACTACACCGGGTAGAGGTGGTTCGACGACCCAGATGTTGCAACGGGGGCCTTGCTGTCGAGAGGGTGGGCACACAAATTATGGTAGCAGATATCATGATAGTTAAATATATATCTACAATAATTATAGTTTTCTCTTTTTCATACGCGAAATTTATTAAAGGCTAAGGGATTTTAGGCAACCAAACATCTTTCCTGCTACCTTATATATCTCAAGGAATTTAGGTTTCTAGACCTATTTGAAGATATTTTGAATGATATCCTCTAAATATTTCTTACCAGATAAATAATTAAATGCCAATTTAAATTAAGAATTGCTTTATTGTTAACTATTCTTACAACAGATAAAATATCACCTTAATATTAACACTTTTGTAATAAGTCTAAATGATTGAATAAATACAAATAAAATAATAATTCCTAAATTCGAAATAAAATAAACTCATGACCAAAAAAGTTATGTATTAAAATTACATGATATTAATAATTTCAACGATTTATTGATACATTATACTGAATTTTAAATAAAAATAATAACATATTTCTTATTGATTCAAACTATTCTAAGGATTTCTAATAATATTTATCTCAGAAAGAACCTCCATCCATATATAAGTATGAAAAATATGATAATAAGTACGTTAAGGAATTTCTAATTTCAATTCTTGACACTACTTAAGTGAAGTTTGTGAAAATGCCTATGATCACAAGATTATTTACTTTGAAAAATTAGGTTAGATGGGCTCTGGCATTATTGGATGCCGTGTTATCCAAGAAATGGAAAGGCTTTCGCAATGAGTATTATGTTTTTAAGATTGTAGTTTATTTAGAAACTCCTAATACAAATATAACATGTGAGGGTCTTTGCTCGCCATGAATGAGTAGATGAGTGGTAACAATGTCCTTTATGAAACACTTGTCCCAAAAATTACATTTAGGAGGTTCATGTTAACCATGAATAAGTAGATGACTTTTAAGAATGCGCTTCTCTTTAAAAAACTTGCCACACTCATTACATTCGTAAGGTCTGTGTTCACTATGAGTAATGAGATGCTTTTTAAGAATACCCTTTATTTTAAAACCCTTACCACACACATCACATTTGTGAGGTCGGTGTCCATGATGAGTGATGAGATGAGTTTTAAGTTTGCCCTTATCTTTGAAACTCTTATAACATATATAACATTTGTGAGGTCTGTGTTCCCCATGAATAATGAGATGAGTTTTCAGGTCACTAATTCGTTTGAAACACTTGCCACAAACATCGCATTTGTGAGGCGTGTGTTCGATATGAGTAATGAGATGAGCTTTTAGGATGCTTTTTATTTTGAAACCCTTGCCACAAATATTGCATTTGTGAGGTCTGTGTTCACCATGAATAACGAGATGAGATTTAAGTTCGCCATTTCGTTTGAAACACTTGCCACAAACATCACATTTGTGAGGTCTGTGATCACCATGAACAATGAGATGAGTTTTAAGAGTTGACTTTTTTTTAAAACACTTGTCACAAACGTCACATTTGTGAGGTCTGTAATCACGATGATTAGTGAGATGAGTTTTAAGTTTGCCCTTATCTTTGAAACACTTATGACATATATCACATTTGTGAGGTCTGTGTTCAACATGATTAGTGAGATGAGATTTAAGTTCGCCATTTCGTTTGAAACACTTGGCACAAACATCACATTTGTAAGGTCTGTGTTCACCATGAATAACGAGATGAGATTTAAGTTCACCATTTCGTTTGAAACACTTTGCACAAACATCACATTTGTGAGGTCTGTGTTCACCATGAATAACAAGATGAGCTTTAAGTTCGCAATTTCGTTTGAAACACTTGCCACAAACATCGCATTTGTGAGGTGTGTGTACGCTATGAGTAATGAGATGAGCTTTTAGGATTTTATTTAGTTTGAAACCCTTGCCACAAATATTACATTTGTGAGGTTTGTGTTCACCATGACTGACGAGATGAGATTTAAGGTCACCATTTCGTTTGAAACACTTGCCACAATCACTACATTTGTAAAGTCTTTCACCATGAGTAATGATATGAGATTTTAGGCTTTTTTTTAGTTGGAAACACATGCCACAAACATCACATTTGTGAGGTCTGTGCTCAACATGACTGACGAGATGAGATTTAAAGTTGCTATTTAGTTTAAAACACTTGCCACAAATATCACATTTGTAAGGTATGTGTTCGCTATGAGTAATGAGATGAGTTTTTAGGATGCTATTTAGTTTGAAACCCTTGCCACAAATATTACATTTGTTTGGTCTGTGTTCACCATGACTGACAAGATGAGATTTAAGGTCACCATTTCGTTTGAAACACTTGCCACAAACATCACATTTGTAAGGTTTGTGTTCGCTATGAGTAATGAGATGAGTTTTAAGAATGGACTTACTATTAAAACACTTTCCACAAACATCACATTTGTAAGGTCTTTGTTCACTTTGAGTAAGGAAATGAGAATTAAGTTTGATATTTTTAGTACATGACTTTCTATAATCACGACACTTGTATTTTTTTCTGTTTTTTTGATAAAGATCCGGCTCGTTGTTTATCAAAGTGGTGTCCATTATTTGGTCTTTCATCATGTGTAATTCAACTTTTTTATGGATTTCATTGGTGAAGTTTTGTCTAAACCGTTTTTTGTTATTTTCTCTAACATCAATAGAACTTTCTTTAAAATGCAGTTCTTCTTTAAAACCCGGTTCTTCACACACATCACTGGCTGATGCAACTGAAGTTGTCTCTGGTTTTATAATAGAATGAAGTACAGATTCAATGGTTCTTTCCAGTTTAATTAGAGTTGCATGGCAATCTAGTTCATTCTGTAAACAATATAAATTGGTCTCAATTGTTTATTCATAAAAATTGAATCACAAAACATTTTAAAATATCAATTTGTATTTTGTTTGTGAATAGATAATAATTTGTACAAAATACACAGTGATTGATATTGTTCAACTCATATTTGATTGAAATGTATAAAATCATATACTTTTATAGAAAAAGTAAAAATTTTGAAAATAAGTCAACTGTTTTTAAATAAGACTAGGTATTTAGCATAAATTATATTTTTTTTAAAAAAAGTTTTTTTTCCCCATTTTTTCCCTATTCTAGATAAAAGAATAATTATATTATTTTCAATGTTTTCTATTATATAAATGTTAGTTTTATTCCATTTATGATAATGCAAGGAGAAGCAAAAGCATTATTTTTTTATTCGTAGTTCAGCCAGAGTCAGTCATCTGTTTATCAACACAACCCACTCAGCACCCACTCTCTCTACCAAACAAACCTCTCCCACTCCCACATGTTGTACAATGTGAGTTGACACACGCACTTTGAAACATTCAGTGGTTAACTTAAAAGCATTTACTCAGTTATTTAACTTTTTCAACAAGCATGAGCGTAGTTGCTAGGTAAAACAAACCGCCATGTATAAACATTAATACTAAAGTTTAAAAAAATCAATGAAAGCTATATTAAAGAAACAATGAAACTTGATTTTTACAATATTCTATTTGTTATAATCAACAAATTACATTATTTCAATAAGTATGATATTTTGATATAATTTCATTGTTATTTGTATATTTTGTCTAATATTATTTGTAGATATTAAAATGTGAATTTACAACTAGTTTATATACTATACATAATTAGATTAATTTTGAATAAAATTGTTATTTCAATTAAAAGCCCTTCAAAGTTAAATTTGTTTTCTCTCAATATTTTTTATTTCAAGTCTTTAGATTAATTGTATATATAATTCGTGAAGTACTTGAGATAGAAGATTTAAGTATCCCGTCAATTTGTATGATATTTTATATTTATTATATTTATCATCTATTAACAAAATATGACCATTAACTTCTAGGTTTATCCTAATTGATAAAAACTGAAATCAATTGAAAAAGAAAAATAAGACAGAAAAATAAGTTATTGATATAATTTATAAAGATAATACAATTAAGTTTACTTATCATAAAGAGTATATGGACTATTTAGCAAAATTGTTAATAAAACAAGAATTCAAGTAAAATCATTGATTGTGATCAAGGAATATAGATTATGCATTGAGTCTAAGGATTGTGATAAAAGAGAATTTTTTTAATAGAAGTTAAAATGTAATGTTTGGCATTATAAAGACACATTAAAAATGTTAGTCAGAAAACACATATATAACCAAAAACAAAAAAAAAACATATTAAAATGCATGTATTAAAGACATGAGTTAAAGTAAAAGTTGAAGTGTATAATACTGATAGCAAGAAAATAAAATTATAATTAAAACAAAAGTTAATTGAGTTTATTTGAGTATTGATGCCTATCCTTTAATAATAGTTTATAAGTTTGCTTAATCTTGTATTTCAGGAAGTTATACTATCACAATATATATAAACAATATATATATAACTATAAATAATTAAGAAACAAGTGTTGAAGAACATGAAATAATATTAGATGAAACAGATAATACAGTGTAATAATATAGATAAGTTAACTTGACAAAAGTGGAATCATAAAAATATAAAGGTTAAATTAAGGTTGAGATCTATTATTATCTGAAAGTTTTGAATGCCCTTGTTCCTTGTAATTCTGGAGGGAAATAATCACAAGTCCGACATGTTTCGGCGTTGCATAGGCACACTCCTCAGGTCATAAATGAATCCTGAAATGAGTTCTTTCCACGATGAATCGAATAAGTCAGAGAAAAAGAGAGAAAGAGAGAGTGTGTGTGTGTGCGTGTGAAGAAAAGGGAAGTCCGTAAAGACTAGTCCTGTTTTGTCATCATCTTACTGAATGATAAGTTCTAAGGAATTAAAAACCAAAACGATCTAGACAGTGCAATCTATGTGTAGAGTTTCTCTCTTACAGAATACTTATATAAGCTTTTTTTTTGTTCAAATTGATTTTAGGTGTTTGTATATCTGAAATAATATACGGATGAAATAAACATTTAGGGTATATTAAGAAAAAAATTCGCGAGTGTGCAAAATTTAAAGCGTACTGTACCCGTGCCGTTTTGTGGTATTAAGTTCGGAATAACTCCTTTTTCAAAACAAAAAAGTATCTACAAGAACTATAAGAGACTAATAATATTCCCAAACAGTGTGTGTGTGTGTGTGTGTGTGTGTGTATATATATATATATATATATATATACACCCCTTGTATACCTACCTTAATTTCTTCCTTGATGAAAGGTAAACTTGAAGGCTTTAGTGTTGGCACTGCATTGCTTAAAGGCAATAGTCGGGACTTGTCATCATCTTCCTCAATATCTTCACATTTTATGGTTAAGGATAAACACTCAAACATTAACTAAAAAACAATATCAAAAATAAAATCTAATCAAAATCGAATGACCAATGAAATGAGAATAACTATTTAAACTAAACAAAATGATCTTATATAAATTCAAATATTTATAAATGTGTATGAGTATTAGCAACCTTATAATCAGGTCTTTATCTTACACGTTTTAACTATGGTTATTAATATAAGCTTTAACTAGTATAAAACAACATTCAAACCAACTTAAACTTATCTAAAATAGAATAAAATACCTTATGTAAATCACAGATCAATAACACACTTTATTTAAAATGGTGTTGATAATTTTTTCTTCTTTTTGTTTAAAACTATTTTTATGTGTTTGCGATGGTGATCCTTATACTATACTAGATGGACATAAACACACGCTTTGAAACATACCAAATCGTAACACTAAAGTTTATCGTCTGCTTGCTAGCGAAGGGACAGATTGAACGGTTTATTTAAATGTTGTGCAAAAACGTGTATCTAGGGAATAAAAGATAGCCGGGACTTGTCGTCATCTTCCTCAATATCTTCACATTTCATGGTTGAGGATAAACACTCAAACATTAACTAAAAAACAATATAAAAAATAAAATCTAATCAACATCGATTGACCAATGAAATTAGAATAACTATTTAAACTAAACAAAATGATCTTATATAAATTCAAATATTTATAAATGTGTATGAGTATTATCAACCTTATAATCAGGTCATTATCTTACACGTTTTAACTATGGTTATTAATATAAGCTTTAACTAGTATAAAACAACATTCGAACCAACTTAAACATATCTAAGATTAGAATAAAATACCTTATGAAAATCACAGATCAATAACACAATTTATTTAAAATGGTGTTGATCATTTTTTTTAAACTGTTTTTCTGTGTTCGTGACGGTGATCCTTATACTATACTAGATGGACATAAACACACCCTTTGAAACATACCAAATCATAACACTAAAAGTTTATCGTCTGCTTGCTAACGAAGGGACAGATTGAACGGTTTATTTAAATGTTGTGCAAAAACGTGTATCTAGGGAATAAAAGTTTTTAATTTTTTTTAATAGTAAAGTATTATACCCCACTTGACTGAAGACACATTTACATTATTATTTAGCACCGCGTCTTACTACTCGTTCGGGTTATACGCTTTAAGTACTAATTACGCTAATGGATTAGGAATTGGAAAAGTTGAATTAAAGGAAGAGAACCCGCATTTGCGTGGAGGGAGAGTGAAAAGCCATTTAGGAAAAACCACCCCAGTTCACCCAACCGAGATTCAAACCTCGATCTCCCCGTCCTCAGCAGTCAAGCTCAACATGACTAGCGCGTTAGCCAACTACGCCATCGAGGCGGGTCACATTTACATTAAACGATGTACGATTCAGGTTTAAAGGTAATCCCTGGTGAAAATCTCAATAGGAAACCAGAGTAAAAAATCAGAGAAATTAAGAGCAAACCAAGCTATGGCTTTGACTCTGGTTTCCCTTCGGTTATAAAACAACCAAAGTTAGTCTGGTTCCATCAGGGTATCTGGTTTACTTTGGAATGGTTTGGTTAGTTTGGGATGCTTTGGTTTTTTAATTCTTCAGAATTCTTTTGTTTGCATTTGGAATAAGCATAACTATTTTATTATTATGTAATTAACATCAAAGTTTACCCAGAGTTATTTATAGAGGTAGAGTTGTGAATATATTTTTTATGTACGTATTCCGTCTGCATCCTGAAATGAGTGTTCCAGAGTCTGCTTTTGGCAGGGGAAAGTCTTTGTGAATGTAAGCTAGAGCTTGTTTTTCTTTGAACCTATTGGGATAAATTACAAATAATCATAACATAAATAAATCACAAAAAGTATATAAAAGTGTAGGAACCAGAGACGGAGTAAAGAGAATAAAACTATATCTCTGGATATCTAAGCAATTATCAGGTGTTTTATGAGCTTTGTAATTTACCTAGACAACCCAGGAAATCAGGGCTAGATGCTGACAAAATTCATTGGGACTATATTTCCCTTGTTCTTCCTTTATTCAAGCAAATGTGAGTGAAACTTTCTAAAATGCACACCCTTTCTTAGACTACAAATCATTAGGCTCTGGGTGTTAGTATTAGATTTAACAAATAAAACCTGGAAGGTAGGTGGAATCATGCCTGATTCGACTCCATCTTCACTTTATTTAATTTTCAAATTACCTTCCAAGGTGTCTAAAATTATGTTATAATTTTATCGACCAAATGTTTCATCCACTCCCTATTACAATCATTCTAAACATATAGTGAGGGACTGATTTCACAATTTGAATACCTTGATTTATTAAATTTCAATTCTCAGTTCCAAACGTCACTTAACTTTAAGCAATTTGTTCATCAACAATACATGTAGTGTCAGTGACATAACTAAAATTATCTGGTTATATAAAAGTAAATATTCTAATTTAAAACTACATATATACAATTTAATAACTTCTTTTTCGACTAAATTAATGTAGTTTTCAATTATATTAATTACATTGTATTGATTAAGATTTTGTTTTAATATTTAATTTAAATAAAAAATTAAATAGGAGATAAGCAGGTTCCATTTCTTAGGTAATAAAGCTATGTGGGTTTAAGGGTTCGAAGACCTGAACCCACTTATTAGTTACAATAGGAGTTTATGATTATAACTCTTTAGAAAGAATTTGTATACCTCATAGTTTAAAAGTCTAATTCACCAAAGGATTTAATTGAGGGAAGCTATTATTTCTGTAATTCTTCTCCATTAGAAATTAAGATGTAACAAGGTATATACGTGGAGTAATGAGTTATGGAGCTTGCTCATTTATTCTAAGGATTCAACACATCTTCAGTGTTCTATAGCAGGGTTGTCCAGACCACAATCTGTTGGTTCTTTTCCGATCTAACATTCTCAACGTATTTTAAAATTTGTAATAAGCTTTTGGGTGCATTCTTTTTAGTGAGAAAATTTGTTTTTTAAGTGTTGTTTTCGCTCTTTAAAAATAATATACAATCTTTAGATCATGTGTGTATGTATACCCGAGGACCGTTTTTTTAATAATCATAAAACTCGCTTCTGTAGCCACATGGTCCAAGGCGCTATTATCACAGTGTACTAGACTGCTAATAACGGTGAAAATGATTTTCCATACTCATTTGGGTGTGTGTTTTTTTCTCTTCTAAATGATATCCCACCCTACCTCTAAAAAAAAATTGCCAGTACAATTCCTATAAATTATCCTTCCTACTTCATAAGCCCACTAACGTAATTGGGTCATCTGAGGGGGTAATAAGATTTGGCTCTAAATAAAACCACAAGCAAATGTTCAGAGAATAAAATGAACTAGCTTGTCCTTAACAAGTGACAAAAATGGAAGCATTCAGTGATCGTCTGACTCTGACCTGGTGTACCGAGTCACTACTTGTTCATGCTTTATTATTATTATTATTATTATTATTATTATTATTATTATTATTATTATTATTATTATTATTAGAACCGCATCTTACTACCCGTTCGGGTTGTACGCACTTACGCTAATGTGTGATGGTAGGGTGATTGTGAGATGAAATGGAGGACCTACAGTTTAAACGTGGGATCCGAACCACGGTGGAGGCCTGGCATTCCCCAAATTCACAAGATGTATTGTCAGAGGTGAAGGAAGGGTTTCGTAATCAGATAAATCTGTGCCGGGACCGAGGATTGAAGCCAGGCCGCCAGCACAGAAGTCTGGCACCTTACCCCTAGACCGCCAGGTCACCCACTTGATACAACTTTGAACTTTTAAATTAGTAGGGAGTAGGTGAATCGAGAGCCGGTATGTATAGTTTAGGGATAGTCTTCATACCCGTTGAGAGTGTCTGTCACTCTTGAGATTATCATAGGTGTTATTAGTTTAGCCTTTTATTAACCATGACATGCTGTACATGACACGATTGATCAATCGCATCACATATTTTTCTGCTCGGTCCTTAAGACCAGTGGTTTATTTAGGGGTGTAGCTCACTCCTCGGCCTGCATGACCATGTTTTAGTTAGCATGGCCTTCAGGCAGGAAAGGGGCTGTTTAGATTGTTCCAGGCCTGATGGTTATACCTAGTTAGGTATTGGTTAACATTTCTCGTGTAATCTGGGCACCTCATGCCGTGTTGTTAATCTGTTTGCGGTGCTCAACTTGTAAGTCGTTTCTTCCCATCTGGCATGGCCCGCGTACTACATGTTATTTAAGTTTTGTTGTTCACCTGTTATGATGCTCAACTTGTAAGTCGTTTCTGCCCATATGGCATGGCCCGCGTACTACATGTTATTTAAATTATGTTGTTCACCTGTTTGCGGTGCTCAAATTGTAAGTCGTTTCTGCCCATCTGGCATGGCCCGCGTACTACATGTTATTTAAGTTATGTTGTTCACCTGTTTGCGGTGCTCAACTTGTAAGTCGTTTCTGCCCATCTGGCATGGCCCGCGTACTACATGTTATTTAAGTTATGTTGTTCACCTGTTTGCAGTATTCAACTTGTAGGTCTTTATCCCCTTTTGGCGATCCCCACATCCTATCTGATTTTTAAGTCGGTCTCCCTTAAGGGGCTGTTTGACGCCCACTTCATTGATTATAACATCTTGTATGGTTTATTATCTCAGGGTTTGACTAATTTGTTGTTTGTCAGCCCATGTTAAGTTAAGTTGATTGTCTGAAACAATTGTAACTTACTTAATAGGATCAAGCTAGCCTCACTAGCATATATAGTTCTCATCTCTTGAAATAGGGTTGTTTATATATCATACTGAGTGGGTTCTGTTTAGGCCCTGCTCACCGGTGGTAGTTTTTAAGACGTCTGTTGGAGTAAATTGATTATTACTTTATATTGTGTAGAAAGTCTATGTCTACCGACATGGGGGTAGGGGGTGAGATGTAAAGGCTATTTTGTATTATTTTTTTAATAAGAAATAAGTACTATTGTGCACCGCACGGACTTTCTCTCGCTTTTATCTTAAAATAGATATTTACAGAAAACTCGTAGGGTTTGTGAAACGAAATAATATGCCCATACATTGTTGTAGAAACATTACACCAAAGGTCAATATTTTAAAAAATTACCCTGTTACTTACTTACTCTATGCCATTAGAAAGTAGGAATACCATTATTGAAAAATTGATAAAAGAGAATAAACTTTGTCCACCAAAGAGCATAAGAATCAAATTCACGCTCAAGGGTCTGGATTATAAATAATATGTAACTTTTTGATTTTATAAAAATGTACTTAAAATAAGATATTTTCACCTTTAGTAGAACTACAATTTTACAATGATAAGTTAATACCTAATTCAATGGGTTGCGGAAAATTACGAAAATTGGAAAATTTGCCTCGAGCAAGGTACAGTCAAATTCATGTTCATGAGAAAATCAGAATTGGCATATTATTTATAATACTGAACAGTGTCTAGATATTAAAATAATTCAAAATCGTTAGAACCAATTTAGGGTTTGACTAATTTGTTGTTTGTCAGCCCATGTTAAGTTAAGTTGATTGTCTGAAACCATTGTAACTTACTTAATAGGATCAAGCTAGCTTCACTAGCATATATAGTTCTCATCTCTTGAAATAGGGTTGTTTATATATCATACTGAGTGGGTTCTGTTTAGGCCCTGCTCACCAGTGGTAGTTTTTAAGACGTTTGTTGGAGCAAATTGATTATTACGTTTATATTGTGTAGAAAGTCTATGTCTCCCGACATGGGGGTAGGGCGTCACCTATAATAACCTCATAATTGTATCTATTTTTTTAAAGCTAGAATAACAAATTTCTTTAAGAACGGGACTAGAATTATATTGCACTACCAGGGCTTTAACTGCTCTGTTAAACCGTTTGCGCTTCACGCCGAGCTAACTCTATGAGTGTATCAACATATTGATTTGCTGTTATGTCAATTACCTTCGCCTGTAGGGAAGTCTGGGAAATATTGGATTGTTCTATTATATTTGTCTTTGTACTAGCTTGTTTACTAGCTCCATTAAACTCTTTATGTCATTATTTCTCTTTTATATTTTCAGGTGTTCTCCCATTACGTTTGCTTCCTTTGTTCACGTAGCCGGCGTCTTTATTGTTAACTAGAGTGCCGATGCATTTTTAGCACCACGTCTTACTACCCGTTTGGGTTGTACGCTATGTGCCAAATACTGCGATGGTTTTATGAAATATGAAGGCGTGTATTCAAGCAAAACAATTTCAAGCAAAGAATTTCGGTGTACTGAAACACTACCTCGAAATTCAGTTTTAACGTGAGGAAGATAGTGTTTTCCACGCACATCAGACTAACTACACTAAAGTGAAATTGAAGGAGTTTTAAACTCGAAGAAAGTAGACCATTCAACATTCCAATGGATCCTGGTTACCAGAAAGAGGAGAAATTGAGGAACCGAAAAAGTCAAACGACACCTACAGTAGAGCGATAGGATCACTATTGTATTTGGCCACCTACACGAGGCCATATATTGCAGTCAGCAAGTCCTATATTAGCGCAGAAGGTGCAGGAACCACTGTAAAGTTATTGGACCGAAGTGAAATAATATTTCATTACTTAAAGAAAACAAAAGAGAAGAAACAGAAGCTCGCAGGGTCTACCAGACAAGATTCAAACCAATTCATTGGATTTGCAGATGCTGATTGGGGTTGACACCAAATCTACAGGAAATCAAAGACAAGGTAATGTTTTCCTTTACACGTGGGAACTATCTGCTGGGTAAGCAGGAAGCAACGGTCAGTTACGTTATCTTCAACTTAATCATAATTTGTTGCACTTACTGAAGCCGCACGGGAAGCAGTGTGAATCAGGAGATGGTTGGGTGACCTACATGAACCATTTGTGAAACCTACAGTGATCTTTGAAGACAAATAAAGTTGCATCAAACTCCCAGACAGTGAAAAAGTGACGCGACGTATTAAACACATAGAGATAAGTACCATTTTGTTCAAAATTTAAAACAGGAGGGAGGGCTGAGTGTGAATAAATGTCCAAGTGAGAACATGATAGCAGAGATACTTACTAAACCACTTGAAGACCAGGAAGATTTCTCGTGATATTCGACTTTCTTAGACTCGTGAAATAAAACATTTAAAAGAGATGGTGGTATGGAATGATTTTTCATATTGGTATAATTTTATTTTTGTTCAACTTCTGTCCTCATATTAAAATTATAATATATTCGAGTCAGAGTTTAACTCGATTATCTTGGTCGATTTAAAAGTGTGCGTAATGCGGGAACTTGTTTTCCAATATTTAAAATATTAGTTAGTTACTGTAAGTATTATTAAATTAAATTTAGCGCTGGTATTTTGATGTATGCATGCGCATGTTTACTTTGCTGTGATTATTGGTCGTCCTTAGCAGTCCTTATCGACTTGTCCTTCGAAAATAAAAGTTGAGTCAACTTCTACGGAGTGATAGGGCTGAAGGAATAAAGGAAAGGGACACTGTAGACCGAGTAATCTTTTGGTGTGGAGTTTATCTCTTACAGAGTACTACCCGCTTTACGGATAAAGTCGGTAGGCATGGTTTAAGATTCGGATGGACACCTACTATACAATAACGATAATATAGTACATCCTAATTCTCAGAAACTATGCAAAATAACAACATGCGTTTTTTTAATTATATTTAACTTGTATATTTAAAATGAACTATATTAATTAATAAAAGTTACGAGTTATTATTAACTTTTTACAATAAGACGTAATTTCAATCAAATTAAAATTAAATAAAACATCAAATACAAGAATATAGTTTTGAAGTTATCATATTATTATAGAGAATAAGATAATGTTCTATCATACTCAACTGCACCAAGTCCTATTACTTTTGGGGTTTCATTATTGGTTGTTTGTGGTTTCACCAAGATCAACCATAGTAGCCCCAGGGGACCACCAGAAGATGAAGGTTGGTGAGTTAATATACAGTGATCTTGGTGTCATGCCAGTCGAGTCTGTAGGAGGAGCTAAGTACTTTGCTCTTTTCAAAGATGACTTCTGGCTATATAGAAGTATCCTTCATTAAACATAAAAGTGATTTAAAAAAATTTAAAACATTGTAATGTAAGATTGTAGGAACAAAATACAAGTGGTACTCCATACAGACAATGGTAAAGAGTACGTAAATGTGTAACTTTATGATTTTCTTGCCTCAAAAGGGATCTTAGCTGAGAGAACAGCACCAAACACTCCCGAACAAAACTCTCGATCAGAGAGAGATATTTGTACAATTGTAGAGAGTGATCGGGCAATGATATGCAGCAGTAACCTCTATCAAGAGCTTTGGATGGAAGTTGTAAATTGTGCTGTATACATATTAAACCGTACGCCTATAAATCAAGCTCATAACTCCACACACTTGGAAATGTGGACCGGCAAAAAGCCTCAGCTGTCGTATGTAAGGACGTTTGGATGTGAAGCCTGTATGCTGGTGAAAAACGAAAGAAAGAAGTTGGATAAGAGCTACAATGAAACATTTCCCCCCACGACTCGCTATGATTCGATTAGAGTGCTCCTCTCTATGGCAGTTAGATTTGACTATGAAATAACCTAATTTGATGTAAAAACCATATTCCTTAATGAAGATCTTGAAGAGGAGATATACATGAGTCCTCAATAAGGGATACAGGTGGATTCAAATGTTGTTTGTAAACTCAGTAGAGTCTTTATGGTCTGAAGCAATCGTCACGATGTTGGAACCGGAAGTTCGACCAATTCATAAAGGATTTTGGAATCAGGCAATTTAATGGGGACAAGTGTATCTACAAAGCCGAGGTTAAGGGGAATCGTGTCTTTCTAATTCTTTTTGTCGACGATTGTCTTGTGATGGGACCGAATTAAACATCATGTAAGGTTGTCATCAATGAGTTATATAAGGGTTTTGAGATCACGACATCATCAGTAGAATTATTTGTGGGGATGCAGATACACTACAACAGAGAATATGGTACACTCTTCATTGGACAATCAACCTACATACACCAGATTTCCAAAAGATTCAATCTTCAGGACGCTAATCCTTGTAGCGAGCCTGCAGATTCCAATATTCGCCCACAAGCCACAGTAGAAGACCAATCAATATAATATATACCATATAGGGTAGCAGTTGACGCATTAATATTTATTTGCACAGTCAGTCGAGTCGACCTGATATAGCGTTTTCAGTGGGGCAGGTCAGCAAATATTGTGACAACTTTGACAAAAATCATTGGAACCGTGTCAAGAAAATTATTAAATATCTCAAAGCCACAGCCAACTATGGAGTCATGTATCGAAAATCCGAAGACCCAATTACTATTGTGGGATATTCAGACTCTAATTATGCTGGAGACCTTGATACAAGACGATCGACAACGGGCTACATATTCAATATCTCGGATGGTCCTATTAGTTGGAGCAGTACTAGGCAGCAAACAGTAGCCCCCTCAACCACCGAAGCTGAATATATGGCAGTCTCAGCAGCATCTAAAAAGCTATGTGACTTAGAACTATGTTCATAGACATCTTTGAAGAAGCCGCTGCACCAACGGTGATCTTTGTTGACAATCAATAAAACTTGTGAAGAATCCGGAATACTACAAGCGTACCAAGCACATAGACATTCACTACGGTGTCCGCTAAGGGTGATTTCACTGTACCCACTTTTCAATCTCATGCTATCCACAGCTTTGACATTACCTCGCTTAACACAATTTTGCCGACAATAGTAATGTATACCTTGACTATAATAGCCTCGGTACTGTAGATACTCGTAGTATACCATTATGGGATGATGACTTCAGAGGATATAGTGTTAATCTTAAGGGAAAAGTCGAATTTCATACCGCAACTACTCGTGTTTAAAATATGAATATAACATTGAAAGTATGCCTCCATACCTAATGTTTATGTGAGTATAACATATTTAACTGTATATATATTAAATTGAAAGCTCGTATAAATTGCACAACATTTTGTAATTGATAGTTAAACATCGTAAGTTTTGGTGGCAATTCAAAAATAACAATTCTTTCAGAATATTGTTTAGGTAAAAATAGTTGTCATTTTGAGCTAAATATAAGCTTAAATACAGTTAAAACAAACTCTTATATGAATTCTCATTTTCAAAAGCATATTAATAAATTTTTTTTATTACAAAACAAGAAAATAGAAAATTATAATATTTCACAATTATGATAAGTATAGTGTACGGTATTTATTTGCTATAAATACACTATACCTTGTGAAACATAATAATCTTATTTTTAAAACAGTTTAAAAATAATTTTTAATTAGTGGATCTTCCTAAAATACCTTGAATTAGTAGTATATTTATCAGCTTACTATATTAGCATTAGTTGAAGAATACTATTTTGTTGAGACTAATTTTTTTTTAGCACCGCGTCTTACTATTTGCTTGGGTTATACGCTATTGTTTCAATTACCCGAGTGGTTTTAAGAATCAAGAAGGTTATATTATTAGAAATAGTACCCACATTTGCGTGTAGGGAGACTAGAAAACCATTTTGGGAAAATTAAACTCGGAACACCCGACCAAAAATCGAACCTCATACCAACCGTCATCTGCAGTCTGTTTTACTGAATGAGCAGTGCGTTTTACCACGCGGCCACTGCAGTAGGTGCCTAATCATTGTTTGTCAAACTTGTAGCAAACGTATGTTCCCATCAGAACAGTTTCAGTCTTTTGAGTTATTTATCCGGTCTTTCTTAAACCAATGTTTTAAAATCAAACCCATTTATAGTATAAATAAACATTTATTTAAGTAGCATTCAGTGATGTAGGCTTAAAAAAAAGATGGGGAAATATTACAAGAGGGCTTGGAAAGCAGAGGTCCACAATCCGCTATGTATCGGAAGTAAGGTGAGTCTGAGCTGAGCAGTACTCCAGAAAATAAAGAGGGAGCCAAAAGTATTTAAAGTATAAAAAAAAGTGCTTCATCAAAATATTGCAAGTAGTTTGGATAAGAACCTCTTTTGTTTCTTCTGAGTAGTGGAAGAGTCCCGGAGATGGTAAGCAAAGTTTCCACATTGAGGTCTGGACACGAAACAATGTTTCCCATGTTGACCAACAGTTGGGGAACAGTTGACAAAAAAGGTTTGAAAGTGTTTAATAGGCCTTGGGATTAGTTATTGATGCGTATAATTCAATAAGAACATATATGGACTAAACAAGGTTCTAGAGAATGGAACAAGAAATTAAACAACGTTCTTGACAAAGATGGTTTCAGGCGAATTTTTCATGTTCCATGTTTTTCACAAAGCAAGTAAACTAAAATTGGGTCTACGTATTAATCTATGTGAATGATTTAAATAAAAGTATGGGTAAGAAATGCTCCACTGAGTAATTTGGAATGTATTCTAGCAAAAGAATTTCAATAAAAGTATCTCGGGGGACTGAAAAACACCACCTCTGTATGAGGTTTTAACGTGATGAAGATGGTATTTTCTACGCACATCAGACTAACTACATTGAAGTGAAACTGAAGGCGTTTAAACTGGAAGACAAAAGACCATTAAACATTCCAATGGATCCTGGGTACCAGAAAATAAGAGAAATCGAGGATCAATGCAGTCAAACGAAACCTATAGAGGGGCAATAGGATCACTATTGTATTTGGCCACCCACACGGGCCAGACATTACAGTCAGCAAGTCCATATTAGTAAGGGAGGTTCAGAAACCACTGCAAAGTGATTGGAAAGAGGTTAAACGAATATTTTGATTCTTGAAGACCACAAAACACAAGAAACAGAAGCTCGGAGGGTCTACCAGACAAGCGTCAAACCAATTCATTGGATATGCAGATCCTGATTGGGGTTGAGACCAAATCTACAGGAAATCAAACACAGAGTTTTGTTTTTCTTTACACGTGAGAACTATCTGCTGGGTAAGCAGGAAGCAACAGTTAGTTACGTTATCTTCAACTGAATCATATTTTGTTGCACTTACTGAAGCCGCCCGGGAAGCAGTGCGAATCAGCAGATAGTTGAATGACCTGCATGAACCGTTTGTGAAGCCTAAAGTGATCTTTGAAGACAATTAAAGTTGCATCAAACTACTCGACAGTGAAAAAGTGACGCAACGTATTAAACACATAGATATAGGTACTATTTTGTTCATAGTTTAAAACAGGAGGGAGGGCTGAGTGTAAAGAAATGTCCAAGTGAGAACATGATAGCAGACATACTTACTAAATACTTGAAGACCAGGAGGATTTCTCGTGATATTCGACTTTCTTAGACACGTGAAATAAAACATTTAAAGGAGATGGTGGTATGGAATGACTTTTTATATTGGTATTATTTTATTTTTTTCCTACTTCCGTCTTCATGTGAACATTGCGTTCTTCTGTTTCCGTTATTCGTTATTAAAATTGTAGTAGATTAGAGTCAGAGTTTATCTCGATTATTTTGGTCAATTTAAAAGTGTGCAGTATGCGGGAACTTGTTTGCCAATATTTAAAACATGAGCTAGTTACTGTAAGTATTATTAAACTAGATTTGGCGCTTTTATTTTGATGTTTGCGCATGTTTACTATGCTGTGATGATTGGTCATCCTTAGCAGACCGTATCTAATAGCCCTTAGAAAATAAAAGTTGAGTCAACTTCTACGGAGTGATTGGGCCGAAGGAATAAAGGAAAGGGACACTGTAGACCGAGTAATCTTTTGGTGTGGAGTTTATCTCTTACAGAGTACTACCCGCCTTACGGATAGAGTCGGTAGGCATGGTTTAAGATTCGGATGGACACTTACTATAAAATAACGATAATATAGTGCATTCTATTTCTCAGAAACTATGCAAAATAACAACATGCGTTTTTTTAATTATATTTAACTTGTATATTTAAAATGAACTATATTAATTAATAAAAAGTTACGAGTTATTATTAACTTTTTACAATAAGACGTAATTTCAATCAAATTAAAATAAAATAAAACATAAAATACAAGAATATAGTTTTGAAGTTATCATATTATTATAGAGAATAAGATAATGTTCTATCATACTCAACGAATATTTATAATACGATTTTTACAAAATTTGATATTTTTAAATTAAATCATGTCTAAAATGTTGAAAAATTTCAGTCGTTTCCTGCTAGAAGGGTCTGTCATCAAAAGCTCTTTTTTCTCTATTCCCCTACCTCTTTTTACCATTATCTAACATTCCAACTTTTTTGTAAGCCCAGCTACTCCCCCTTCCCTCACCTCATTTATATCTTATTCAGGTAAAACCCTGACTTGACGCTAATTATTGTCTGTCACTTTGTTACTACTATTACTTACGATCTTGAGTTATTGAAAACGTCCCCTGGGAAGTATTTCATAACCTATGTTAAAAGTTTTTTTATAGAGTAGGCCAGATTCTGTCTAGCGTATACATAATTTTCATAAATAGTGTTTATTGATTAGATAAAACCTAATTTTATATCATTGATTTTGTAAGAAGAGGTGAATATGCTTTCTCTAAGTAGTTTTAATCATGTTTTATAAACAAACAAGACCGTTTCTTACTTATAGCAAGATTAATTTTTAAGATATTAAGATTAAGTGGTGCATCAAGGAATTTAATTTGGGGGGAAGAGGGGAAGTTTGTCAAAGATATTGTTCCAGTCCCCTGAAATTACTCATCAGATTATTTTAATTTAAGATTTCATTATTTTAAAAGAAATTACACACAAACACACACACACATGTATATAAAGGTTGTTAAATAAAGGTTCAGAAATTATGATTTTGTTGTACATATTAACATGATTAAAGGAATATATAATTACGTTTCATGACATCTACTTGTGTCGCTTCGTCAGTTAAATTCAATAATAATAGTAATAATAATATTAAAACAGTTCTAGAAAATATAGGTAGGTCCACAAACCAACTCACATAGATGTAAAGGCTATTTTGTATTTTTTTTTAATAATAAATAAATACTATGGTGCACTTTCTCTCGTTTTTATCTTAAAATAGATATTTACTGAAAACTCGTAGGGTTTGCGAAACGAAATAATATGCCCACACATTGTTGTAGAAACATTACACCAAAGGTCAAAACTTTTAAAAACTACACTGTTACTTAATTACTTACTCTCTGCTATTAGAAAGTAGGAATACCATTATTGAAAAATTGAGAAAAGAGAATAACCTTTGTCCAACAAAGAATATAAGAATCAGATTCACGTTCAAAGGCCTGGATTATAAATAATATATAACTTTTTGGTTTTATAAAAATGTACTTAAACTAAGATATTTTCACCTTTAGTAGTACTACAATTTTACAATGATAAGTTAATACCTATTTCAAAGGGTTGCGGAAAATTACGAAAATTGGAAAATTTGCCTCGTGCAAGGTACACCCAAATTCATGTCCATGAGAAAATCAGAATTGGCATATTATTTATAATACTGAACAGTGTCTAGATATTAAAATAATTCAAAATCGTTAGAACCAATTTCGATAAAATAGTTTTATTCTCTTAAATTTAGAGTAATATAGCTAATTTTAAAAAAAACAATCGGGGGGGAACTTATGGAAACCCCAGATACAAAGCTATAACCTAATCTGTAAAATAGTTTTGACTATAGCCCTAGGTACACACAGATGGATAGAGGCTTCGCGAAAACAACTTTTTCGGGGTCGGGGGTTCATGAAACATCGACATTTATCAAAATCTTGAGTTCAAATTTTGTGACGATCACAATATTTGTCTACGAGCTGTCGAGAAAGAGTAAATATTCGTTTACAAAGCTTAGTTACCAGAAGCGGTGTTCTATAGGTTAGGCCATCGGTTTTATCTCCATTGATAGGGTGGTCAAGGTTCGAATCTCGCAGTAGATTAGACTTCCGATGAAGGGAAGATCGAGAGTCGAATAATGGTCGGGAGCACTGAGGATGATTTTTCCTAAAAGTGTTTTTATTCTCCTTCCCACACAAATGCAGGTGCACTTCCTCTTAATTAAACATTCCTAATCCCTGCATCATTATTGTAATTAGTACAAAGGCGTATAGGTAGTAAGACGCGGTGTTAAATAAATTAATTAAATAAAATTAAGCCGTTAATAACGTGTCTACTGAACGTAACAATAAAAGAGAAAAAATTATATTTCTAGATAAATTATAATCATTTTTATAATAATAATAAATTATCTATTTTATCTGGATAATTTGTTTTTAGATTTTAGAATACAATGTTCTTGTTAGTAAGTGTTTGGGAAAAGTGAACTGTATTTGTAAAGTGAAGTAGGCGGACAGTGTCTACACTCTAATTTCATTGATATAAAATTTAATATTTTGCAATATTTTGTCAACTTTGGCCACTTTTTCCTGGATCATTAATTTTTTCAAGTTATTTCAAATTTTACAAATAGGCTATCAACTAAAGAAAAGTAGGGTTTTCACTTTGATTTTCTATTTTATGAACAAACAAATGGTGTTGCACTTATTCTAATTCTTCCCTATATCACGTATTTAAATATTTAACCTAAGTAGCAACCGTAAAAACTTGGTGTCTGAAAAAACCCAAAAACAATGGGCAATATTTTTTTTAAATATAGGGAAGAAACTGTATTTTTATATATTTCTACAGTAATAGATAAACCAAATAAAAATGTCAACATTTATTGTAAATGATGATTTCTTAAGGTAACTCTTAAAACGTATCTTTTTACAGGGGTTCAATCCCTTGACCTTTGACTTTAGACGTAATTCTATAAAAACCCGAGATGCAACTCAATATTCGGCTTCACTCCCTGGAGAGTATATCGTTGATAACTTGTCTTTTAATGAGTAGTAAGTAAGCAATAAGGTAAATGGATTATGGGTGGTGGTGGGGGCTTGGAGCAAAGGTGGAATGCAAGGATTCTCTTAAAGGGGTGAAGTTTAAGAGGCGTGAGAGCGGTTGGTGAGGTGACTGCCCTAGCTACAAAAGTAGCGCACCTTTGGTGAGGTGATAGGCCATAGTACTACTTGGAAGAGAGATTTGCAAAACTTCAATATGTAAATCAGAATATATTATTGTGTCTAAATTGATGTGAAGAATCATAAATTTAAGTCAAAGTGAACTTGTTAAAAATTATTGTTTCCATGGGTCAAAGAGTTAATCTAATATTGTTGTTTACTTTCATGTTGGTAAAAAAACACCAAAGGATCTGTTCTGTTTATCTAGAAATAGTCATGGGGGATAATTTTCAGTATGTAACATTACGATGTATAATGTTCCAAATTGGACCACGCCCAATACAGACGTAAATGGATGTATCGCATCAATTCATACTACCCGCTCCAATAATTTCAATTAAATTTAGGATCCCTACAATAGTATTGTTCGCTGTTGTAGTTCTTGTAGGCTAAGAAGACATAATATAACCATGCTGGACAATATGTTTCACTACTCAATCCAAACCAATGTAATAAATAATCTGTCCAAGTACTTACAATATGAATCTGCTTTCAATAGAATCCTGCTAAGCTAAACGACGCACGGGAATCCAAGACCGGCGACTGGGGCAGGAAAGGCTGGTGTATCAACAATGCGTCCCGGCACTCCGACTGAACTAGCGTGAAATGAGCCAAGAACTATCAACATTGACTAGAAGACAACTATGTTTCCGACCTCTGGCGGATACTAGAGGAACCTCCTTCAACACATCGGGTGATTGGAGATATTCACGGATTTTCCGATGGAGTGAGAACTGTCAACAAGGACCTACGTGACTTTTTGCAGGCATCGTTGACGTCACCATGCGTGTGTTATGTATCCCCCCACCTTGCTTCCAGAACAATGAAATCGCTATATAATGGCCGCGCAAGCTTGCCATGATTGACTATCCTACGATCAACGATCGACTACAGACCATTGTCTTGGAGCTGAACAATGGCTGGAGAAATACTTGTAAAATGTATCAAAATCGTCGCTTAGACGATTGGAGTTATGAACTCTAACTTCCTTATAGACTATAAACTTTTTGCGTATTATATTCTGTTTCAAAATCTAACGTATTTATAATTTAATCGTCAATTTGTTTTAAATACTCTATCTTTAAAATGTCGCCGCTCGGGCGCTGGACTTGTACTTATATATTTATTCTCGTAAATATCCTCAGTTATGTGCTGATTAGAAGTTGACATGTTAATATTAAATTGTTTGGAATTGTAGAGTCTTCCCTTTTTTTGAAGTAACTTTTCATATTTAATATTTTTGTTTGAATTAACGTAACGTGACGTAATTTTTATTGGAATTTGAATTAGGATAACTTTAATCTTTTGTAACGTAAGTTCTGTTTGAACAGCTAATGTTTTGTTATTTGAGGGAACAGTTTGTCCCATATTCTCAGTCAGATCTGATAGTCCCGTGGGAGTTTGGCTTAGGTCTGAGAGTCAAACCCTCACGTTTTGTAAACACTGTTGTGTTGTCCTTAAATTTAAATTACTTTGTATTTATGATATCGTTTTCTGCGAATTACGAAACCTTTGAAACCATATCAAGGTGCCCATTAGGGCCTTATAACATTGTATCGCATTTAAATATCTATACGCTGTGGTATTGTCTCTTATAGAATGGACCATCAATATTATAATGGATTTCATGTTTTCTTTTGTTAAACACTTGCGCAACTTTATTGATATAAAGTTATTGGCATCAAGCATAATTTCCAACTGTACTCATTATGATATAATGAGACCATGTACTGTTAACTGCGCTCTTGTCATTTAATTGAATAAACTGCTCATTGTTGAATTTACATATTTTTATAATTTCCGTTTATCTTGTATGTTAATTTACATCCTCTCCCTTTTATTACCTTTTACTGGTCGGGGTAGTATTAAGAGACGTAGAGAGGGTGTAACAAGTACATCCAGAAAGGATTCATACACCCAAACGTTCTGCCTATGCCAGGATGTACTATCTCGGTACATCTTGCCAGGAATGAAAAAGATTAAAGCCATCTTCTTGTAACTAACCAACTAAATGAGCTTAGAATTAAAACTGAGTGGCCATTGATGTGGTAATTGATCATATAAATTTTATTTTTCAAATTTAATTTAAAAGTTATTTATTAATTTAAAAAAAAGAATAAACCCATGATATAGATGAAAATTAAGAGGCAGTATATACTATACTCGCATTAGCATGGGAAGAGGATGGGAAAATATTTAATAAATACCCTCCTCAGTATACCCCATTGGGATTCAAACCTCATACTCCCGGGCACCAACAGGTCAATCTATTGTTAGAGTGATGCCTTAGATCATGCGGCAACTGAAGCTGGTATTCATACATTGGAGTAGTTAAAGTTAAATGAGAAAATACTGTAATAGAGCCCAAGTGAGAAATGGAAGAGGAATATAACAGATAAGGTGCGAGTGAGAGGAGAATACTTGCGGAATATTGGAGGAAGATAGAGACATTTTACTAAGCCTGATCCAGCTATCCAATAACATCTGAATCCCCGGTAGCTTTATTCCCTTTCAACCTAATATTCCTACACACGACACTCGGGTTCAACCAATCAATTTAATTTTTATCTACAAGCGTAAGAGGAAGCGTAAGAAGTAAAAAAAATTGAGATAAGAGTGAAGTGGTAATATTTCATAGAATGTGATGGGTTTTTTTATGGCACCGAAGTTTCTTTTAGTTCAAGTTGTCGTGTCGTCACCTCCAGATGCTGCTATTGGGTGTTGCGCAGCGCGGCTTGGCAGTTCGAGCTCACTAACTTGTGATAGGAGAGCTGTGCGGACTGGACTGAATAGCGGAGCGCCTGCCTCTGGCCTATAGTTCACGGAGACGACCTGTTGGTGGCCGTGTGGGAGACATTCGTTGTAGGCGAGAAAGTTGAGCGGACTAGACTGAATAATGGAACGCTTGTCTAGTTCGCGGAGACGACCATTTGGTGGCCGTCTGGGAGACATTCGTTGTAGGCGAGAAATGAGAGCGGACTAGACTGAATAGTGGAACACCTGTCTAGTTCACGTAGACGACCTGTTGATGGCCGTGCGGGACTCTCGTTGTAGGAGAAAAGGTTGAGTGGACTAGATTGAATAATGGAACGCCTGTCTAGTTCACGGAGACGACCTGTTGGTGGCTGTGCTGGAAGGATAGCAAATAAATGTTTTTTACAACGCGAAGATAATAAATAATCATGAAAGTACTGAGGAGATAATTGTGTTTATCTTGTATAATACCGGAATCTGGTTAGTGTGGAAAAGCATCGTCGGATAGAGGCGGTACTCGCATTAGCATGGGAAGAGGATGGGAAAATATTTAATAAATACCCTCCTCAGTATACCCCACTGGGATTCAAACCTCATACTCCAACGCACCAACAGGCCACTCTATTGCTAGAGTGATGCCTTAGATCATGCGGCCACTGAAGCTGGTATTCATAAATTGGAGTAGTTGAAGTTAAATGAGAAAATATTGTAATAGAGCCCAAGTAAGAAATGGAAGAGGAATCTAACATATAGGGTGCGAGTGAGAGGAGAATACTTGTGGAATATTAGAGGGAGACGGAGACATTTTACTAAGCCTGATCCTGCTATCAAATAACATCTGAATCCCCGGTAGCTTTATTTCCTTTCAACCTAATATTCCTACACACGACACTTGGGTTCAACCAATAAATTTAATTTTTATCTACAAGCGTAAGAGGAAACGTACGAAGTAAAGAATAAAGGGGAATAAGAGTGAAGTGGTAAGATTTCATAGAATGTGATGGGTTTTTTTTTATGGCACCTAGTTTCTTTTAGTTCAAGTTGTCGTGACGTCACCTCCAGACGCCGCTAATTAAGTGTTGCGCAGCGCGGCTTGGAGGGTTGGCGGTTCGAGCTCGCCAACTTTTGATAGGAGAGTTGTGCGGACTATAATGAATAGCGAAGCGCCTGCCTCTGGCCTAAAGTTCACGGAGACGACCTGTTGATGGCCGTGCTGGACTCTCGTCGTAGGAGAAAAGGTTGAGTGGACTAGATTGAATAATGGAACACCTGTCTAGTTCATGGAGACGACCTGTTGGTGGCCGTGCTGGAAGGATAGCAAATAAATGTTTTTTACAACGCGACGATAATAAATAATCTTGAAAGTACTGAGGAGATAATTGTGTTTATCTTGTATAATACCGGAATCTGGTTAGTGTGGAAAAGCATCGTCGGATAGAGGCGGTTCGTCGAGCCAGATGTTGAACCTGGGGGCTTGCGACTCAAGAGTGGACTACAACAACAAATGGTAGTAGATACGATTATAGTTAAATACATATCAACTATAATACTAGTTTGCTCATGTTCATAAAAACAATTTATTAAAGGCTGAGGAATCTTGGGCAACCATTATATCCACCACCTTATACATCTGAGGGAATTCAGGTTTGAGATCTATTGGAAGATATTTTGAATGATTCTTTCTAAATATTATTAACAGATAAATAATTAAATGATAATATTAACTAAGAATTCTTTATTGTTAGCTACAACAGATAAAATATTATCTTGATATTAGCACTATTGTAATAAGTCTATATAATCGAATAAACACAGAGCAATTATTCTTACACTTTCAAAATAAAAGAAATACTTAAACTAAACAGTTATATATCAAAATTACATTGTTAAATTTATTTCAAAGTATTATTGATACATGATACCAGATTTCTAATGAAAATAAAAATATATTTCTCATTGATTCAAACTATTCTAAGGATGTCTAACAATATTTGTATCAAAAAGACTCTACAGCTATATATACATAAAAAAATTATGATCAAAGATATGTTAAAAGGGCGCATGATTTCAATTATTGACACATACTAAGGAGGTTTGTGAAAATGCTTATGACAACAGGATTATTAAATTTGAAAAAAAAATTGGTTGGATGGGCTTTGGCATTATTGGAGACCGTGTTAGCTATGATATAGAAAGGTATAACTATGAGTATTATGTATTTTAAGATTGTTTATTTAGAAACCCTTGATACAAATAGAACATGTGTGGGTCTTTGCTCACCATGAGCAAGTAGATGAGCAGTAAGAGTGCCCTTCTTTATGAAACACATGCCACAAAAATAATATTTGTGAAACTATTGTTAACCATGAATTAGTAGATGAGTTTTAAGGAATTCCTTTTCTTTGAAATACTTGCCACAAACATCACATTTGTGAGGTCTGTGTTTCTTATGAGTATTGAGATGAGTTTTAAGATTGAAATTTAGTTTGAAACACTTGCCACAAAAATCACATTTGTGAGGTCTTTGTTCACTATGAGTAATGATATGATTTTTGAGAATACCTTTAGCTTTGAAACACTTTCCACAAAGAGAGCATATGTAAGGTCTGTGTTCGCCATGACTGTTGAGATGAGATTTAAGGTTACAATTTAGTTTGAAACTTTTGCCACAAACATCACATTTGTGAGGTCTTTGATCACTATGAGTAATAATATGAGCTTTAAGAATGCCTTTTTCTTTGAAACACTTTCCACAAAGAGAGCATTTGTAAGGTCTGTGTTCGCTATGACTTATGAGATTAGATTTAAGGTTTCTATTTAGTTTGAAACAATTGCCACAAACATCACATTTGTGAGGTCTTAGATCACTATGAGTAATGATATGAGCTTTAAGAATGCATTTTTCTTTGAAACACTTTCCACAAAGAGAGCATTTGTAAGGTTTGTGTTCGATATGACTGTTGAGATGAGATTTAAGGTTTCTATTTAGTTTGAAACACTTGCCACAAACATCACATTTGTGAGGTCTGTGTTCGCCATGACTGACGAGATGAAATTTAAGGATGCTATTTAGTTTGAAACACTTGCCACAAACATCACATTTGTGAGGTCTGTATTCGCCATGACTGATGAGATGAGATTTAAGGTTTTTGTTTAGTTTGAAACACTTGCCACAAACATCACATTTGTGAGGTCTTTGATCACTATGAGTAATGATATGAGCTTTAAGAATGCCTTTTTCTTTGAAACACTTTCCACAAAGAGAGCATTTGTAAGGTCTGTGTTCGCTATGACTTATGAGATTAGATTTAAGGTTTCTATTTAGTTTGAAACAATTGCCACAAACATCACATTTGTGAGGTCTTAGATCACTATGAGTAATGATATGAGCTTTAAGAATGCATTTTTCTTTGAAACACTTTCCACAAAGAGAGCATTTGTAAGGTTTGTGTTCGATATGACTGTTGAGATGAGATTTAAGGTTTCTATTTAGTTTGAAACACTTGCCACAAACATCACATTTGTGAGGTCTGTGTTCCCTATGAGTAATGAGATGAGATTTAAGGTAGCTATTTAGTTTGAAACACTTGCCACAAATCTCACATTTGTAAGGCCTGTGTTCACCATGAGTAGATAAATGTATTTTAAGTGTCTTCTTAATTTTTAAATTCTTGCTACACACATCACATTTGTAAGGTCCTCGGTCATTTTCAGTAAGCAATTGAGATTTACAGTTATTTTTTGTGTATGATTGGCTATTATTACGACAATTATATTTTTCTCTAATCTTTTGACCCAGATTGTGCTCATTGTTTAAAAAAGTAGTTTCTTTTATTTTGTCATTCATAAAAACCCTTTTATTAATTTCATTGATGAAGTTTTGTCTAAGCCCTAATTTGTTATTTTCACTGACATCAATAGAACTTTCATCAAAGCACAGTTCTTCTTTAAAACCAAGTTCTTCACACACATCACTGCCTGGTTTTATAATAGAATGAAGTACGGATCCAATGGTACTCTCCAGTTTAAGTTGATTTTCATGGCAATCTGGTTCATTCTGTAATCAATATAAATAGGTCTACAACTGTTTATTTATAAAAAGTGAATTGCAAAACATTTAAAAATATTATTTTGAATTTAGCTTGTGAAAGTAAAATAATCCATAGAAAATACACATTGATTGAGAATGTTCACCCCATATTTTTTTGGGAGGTATAAAATTGTATAATATTATTGAAAAAGTAAAAAAATGAAAAGAGTCCATTTTTCGTAAGTAAGCCAATACATCTAGCATAAAATAAATTTCTTGAAACAAAGTAATTTTCTTGCTTTTCGATCTCTTTGCCTATTCTAAATTAAAGAATATTGAAATTATTTTCAATTTTCTTTATTGATTTAATGTTAGTTTATTCCATTTATAATATTGCAGGCAGAAGCCTATGCAGTTCTTTTTTTATTCATGGTTCAGTCACAATAAGTCATATGTTTATAAACATCACCCACCCAGCAACCACTCTCTACCAAATAAACCTCTCCGATTCTCAAATGTTGCATAATATTAGTTGACACACGCAGTTAAAAATATTCAGTTGTCGATTTCATGGAATTTCCTCAGTTATTTAACTTTTCGAGCAGGCATGAGAGTAGTTGCTAGCTAAAAGGAAAGATTAGAACAATCTGGGATGAATAGTAGTCATAATAATTAATATAAGCTCGTTATCATGTTATGGCAATGATTACATCATCAATATTATGTTTAATAGATTTTACACTTCTTCTAGAAAATGATCGACACGGATACTTGTTATCATCTACATTAAGTCAAATAATTTTAAGTTAAAATTTATATGAAGTTGAGCTAAACTTCCAATGTATATAAAACATAAGCTAGTTGCTTTTTTGAATTTGCCATTTGATCTTTTCTTTGTGCAAGTGAATGATTTTTGATGTGATTGCAGTAACTTAGTTTACGGTCTGTAAAGACTAGTCGTTAGAAATATAAAATTTTTGTTCAAATTGATTCTACGTGTTTTTATGTCTGGAATAATATAGTGATAAAGTGAACATGTTAGGTATATTAAGAAAGAAATTAGCGTGAATACAACGAATAAAGCGTACTATACCCGTGCTATTTTGTGGTATTAAGGTCGAAATAACACCTTTTACCAACTTTTAAAAAAATACGTATATATATATATATATATACACACACACACCCCTTGTATACCTACCTTTATTTCTTCCTTGATGAAAGGTAAACTTGAAGGCTTTAATGTTGGCACTGCAATGCTTAAAGGCAATAGCTCGGACATTTCATTATCTTCCTCATTACACTCACATTTCATGATTGAGGTTAAGCACTCAAACAATAACTAAAAAATTAAATCTAATCAAATTCGATTGACCCTTGAAATGAGATTAACTGTTCAAAATTAATTCATATTATTTCAAATATCTATATATGTGTAAGTATATTATCAATCCTTATAATCAGTTCATTATTTTACTCGTTTTAAGTATAATTATTAATATAAGATTTAACTAATATAAAACAATATTCAAACCACCTGAAACATTAAAAAAACAAGAATACCTTATGTAAATCACAGATAAATAACACACACTTTATATAAGATGGTGTTGATCTATCTTTTTTTAAACTATCTTTCTGTGTTCGTGCCAGTGATATTTATATTAAACTAGATGGATCTGAACACACTCCTTGCAACGAGTCAAATCGTACATCTGTTGAATAAAAGTGTTGTTTTTGTTAATTAGTGAAGTATTATACCCCACTTGACAGAATTAACATTTACATTAAAGGATATACAAATCAGGTTTAAGGGTAATCCATGATGAAAATATCAAGAGAAAACCAGAGAAATCCAGAGCAAACCAAGCTCTGGCATTTATTAGTTTTTCTTTGGTTATGAAACAACCAAAGTTAGTCCTGTTCTTTCTGGGTGTCTGGCTTACGCTGGAATGGTATGGTTACTTTGGGGTGATCTGGGTTTTTAATTCTTCAGAATTTTCTAGTTTGCAATGGAATACTTGGGAATTTTCTCTGGAATGGGCTGGTTTCCAATAGAATACTCTGTTATCTTACTCTGGAATTCTATGGTTTGCAATGGACTATAATTGTATTTTACTCTGGCCTATGCTGATTCTTTCTGGGATGCTATGGTATTTTAATCTGGTCTGAGCTTGTTTTCACTGGGATGTTAAGGTATTTTGCTCTGGTTTGTGTGGGTTCTCTCTGGAATGCTATGGTATTTTAATCTCTTCTAAGCTGGTATTCACTGGGGTGTTAAGGTATTTGACTCTAGTTTGTGTTCGTTCTGTGCGGGATGCAATGGTTTTTACTGTGTTCTAAGCTCTCTCCGATATTCTACTCTGACTCGTGTTAGTTCTCTCTTGTATGGTATGATATTTTACTCAAGTCTATATTGGTTTTCTCTGGGACTATACAGTATTATACTCTGGTTCACGTTAGTTTTCTTTAGGAGGCTATTGTATTTTACCTATGTCTGTATTGGTTCTCTCCGGGATACTGTGATATTTTACTCTGGTTAGTCTTTGCTCTCTGTGATGCTATCGTATTTTACTTTGGTTAGTCTTTGCTCTCTGTGATGCTATCGTATTTTACTTTGGTTCGTGTTTGTTATATCTAGGATGCTATGGTATTTTACTCATGTTTGTATTTGTCCTCTCTGGGATGTGATGGTATTCTACTCTGGTTCATGTTGGTTCTCTTTGGGATGCTGTGTTATTGTACTCAGGTCATTGTTGCTTCTCTATAGGATGTAATGTTATCTTGAACTTGTCTGATTTGTCTCTCCTTGGGATGCAATGGTATCTTGCTCTGATTCAGGTTGATTCTCTCTGGTTGCTATGGTATTTTATTCTTCTTCGTGTTGGTCATTCTGGGTTGATATAGTATCTTGTTCTGGTCTGTGTTGATTCACAAGTTAAAATCATAGAATTGAGATAGATTCACAAGAGAATTTAATCATATCTTTTTTTTTAATTATGAATAAGAATAAAAGGTACATTATGTTTATTTGTTTAAAAATTATACATTATGGTTATATTTTGTAATTATGATTAATAAAAGATAAATTACGTTATTCTAATACATAAAAAAAAGTTTATTATGCATAACATTTATTTTACAATTTTTTCTAAATAGGAATAATCGTCACTAAACAATTTATTTATTTTTTTCAAAAAAATTGTTTTCTAACGAATAATGAGAAGAATATACTTCTATTTTTCTTAATTGTAAATTAAATTATGTGGATAATTAAACTTTTGTTCTTAATCATAGTTATATAAGGTATTTTTAATAATCATATTTAAACAAATATAACCATAATTCACCTTTTATTCTTAATCATAATTTTTAAATATGTGATTAAATTATCTCGTAACTATGTGTTTTTTATTACTAGATCTCAAGTCCATGGTTTAAATTTGTGAACCAACACATACCATAGTAACCCTAAGAGAACCAACATATGCCTGAGTAAAATACCATAGCACCCCGAAGAAAACCAGCTTAGACCAGAGTAAAATACTTTAACATTTCATACAGAACAAACACAAACCAGAGTAATATGTCTTAACATCTAAGATAAAACCAGCTTAGACCAGATTAAAATACCATAGCATCCCATACAGAACAAACACAAACCAGAGTAAAATACCTTAACAACCAAGATAAAACAAGCTTAGACCAGAATAAAATACCATAGCATCCCATACAGAACAAACACAAACCAGAGTAAAATACCTTAACATCCCAAAGATAACCATCTTAGACCAGATTAAAATACCAAATACCATAGTATCTCAAAGAGAACCAGCAAAGGCCAGAATAAAATAGCATACTATTCCATTGAAAACCATAACATTCTTTAGTTAAATAACATAGTATTCTAATGAAAACCAGTCCTATCCAGAGAAAAATACCCGAGTATTCCATTGAAAACGAGAAAATTCTGAAGAAATAAAAAGTCAGAGCATTTCAAAGTAACCAAACCATTTCAGAGTAAGTCAGAGACCCTGAAAGAATCAGACTAATTCTGGCTGTTTCATAACCGAATGAACACTAGAGTAAAACCCTTAACTTGATTTGCTTTGAAATTCTCTGGTTTACTCTTGAGCTCTTCACCAAAGTTGTATGTAGGCACATCCATAAAACAATTTGGAGAGTGGAGAAAATCTTGATTTTAAATTAATGTTCTACTGAGAGTGTCGATATAATTATTATATAATTAGTGATTATAGAGAATAACATATAATTAAACCCACAATGTGTGTCCCACTTCCAAAGCTGGTAATAATATGTTCAACCTTTAAAGTTGATAATATAATATGTGGGTCCTGACCTTACCCTCTATCCCGCAAGTTGGAAATAAAGTCGTCCTCCAAAGTTGCAGTCAGGCACTTACAAGGGCGTTATACTATATTCTATAAATATGCAGCTAAAGGAAACCAAAGAAGGTGATGTTGTTCTTTGTGTCTTTCAAAACATAAGCAACAAAACAAGTCAACCAATTTTGGATAAGACTCAAACCATTAAAACATAGCTCGAATAATTACAAAAAGAAAACAAATAATTGAAATTCAGGCTGTTGAAATGTAAATCTCTGGAAATCCGTGTAATCAGGAACATACCTAATTAATATATAATTTTATAGGCCCGTTTACGGTAATAGAAATTACAAGGAAATGACCAAACAAATTATGATAAACGATCACTCATTTTAACGGTTACGAGTCCAGAATGTCGGGAAAAATAGTAGTTTTCCACGAAAATCCTATTTTCACAAATAATTTTAATTTCTTCATTATTTGTTTAGTTATTATGGAAATCATTATTTGCCTCATGGCTGTACATCTATAATTAAAATATATATATTTGGCTAAAAAATAAAAAGTCAATCTTTATTTATTGGTTCGAACACATCACAATTTTCTCTTTGGATGAATATTTATCTTTGGATACTGGTCATAGCACATTTAAATTGAAATGCCTAAACAGGGGAAACATTTATGTTTTATTGGAATGTTGTTGGAATTAAAAGTTTAAGTGGTTAAGTTCCTTAAACTATTGTCTACGTTTTGTTTTGCACAGGATGGAATGGTGTTCAATTAATTAGGTTTTGGTATGTATTATAAGCTCAAAGCGATAAAATGATCTCGAATTAAGTTTAAAAATAGCCAATTCAACTTTCTAAGTATGAGTTTTGGTTCTTTTTTTCAAGTGACACGATATACGTATGGGTGGGTGGGCCACCATAAGACATAGGTCACCATGAGATAATTCAAATTTCTCCCTTAGTTCAAATAAAAGTTAGAACAAAGTCTAGTTTCAGACTCAAGAACTAACTACCTAATAATAGTTCTTTTTTGCAAATGGCTGCATGCTGTTGGTTCCAAATTATTGTTTTCAGTTTATATTTGATGTTGAAAAGTTAAATTTTTGAGTAATTTTACAGTTTGATTTGTATTCGAAAACAAAACAAAAGGTTAAGTATCTAACATGAAGATAGAACCCATATCATGCAGTTTATGAAAGGATTGTGTGCGGTGAAATTCCATAACAAAATTGGACTGGTCATGTACCTTTAGTTTATCATCTTCAAGTTTTTGGATACACAGTGTTCATGCACAACAATAACTCCAGCATAAGAAAATTTGATTCGAGAGCCAAAGAATGATTTTTTTTATACTCTGAAGTATCAAAGACTTATCGTGTTTGGATTCCATTCCAAAGAAAGATTTCGATTGAGAGAGATGTAAAAAATAATTAACAAGCTCTACTATGAATCCAACCAAGAGCCCTCAAGTGGTGATCATTCGGTGAATAATACTGTGAACAACGAACAAAAATGACGAAAAAGGAAGAAAGAAGTAAAAGTCAAGAGATATCAGTAATAAGGATTGACGAGAATTTAGATGAAATTAATGTAGTCCCAAGTGACAGAGAAGAAAACAATGAAGGATCTGAAGATAGCTTTAAGGAAGAAGGACAAAGATATTTAAGACCAAGAAAAACAATTAGATTACCCCTTAAGAATGAATATGACATTTCAGCATTATGTGAAGTTAAGGAAGCTCTAGAAAGGAAGAATAGCATGAAGTCATACAAAATTAAATCAAGGCCAATATAAAGAATGCTACTTGGAAATTAGTGACAAAACAAAATGGAGAAAATGTAATAAGTTCCAAAATGGTGCTAAAAATAAGTATAAACAAAATGGTGATCTTGAGTGGAGAAAAGCACGTCTTGTAGCTCGAGGATTCTCACAAAGACCAGGACTCGACTATGAAGAGACGTATGCCCCAGTCGCCAGATTAAGCTCTATCAGATATCTTCTTGCTGTGTCAGTCGAAGAGAATCTAAAAATCAATCAATTTGATGTCACAACAGCTTTCCTTAATGGGGATATAAACGAAATATTATTTATGCAAAACCCAGATTTTCTAGAAAGAATCCTATGCGACGTCATGTTTGAAGAAATTGTTAATAACGACTCCACCATGTTCAAAAAGGTAAATAAAATGCTTTAAGAGATACGAAAACAAATTGTTGAAATGTGTGTCATCTTAAGAAGGCGTTGTACGGACTAAAGCAAGCAGGACGCCAATGGTTCTGTAAATTATATTCCAAACTTTGTAAATTAAGATTCATCCCTGCACAGGCTGATCCTTGCATCTACATTATGATCAAAGGGAGAGAAAAAATTCTGGTTGCAATTTATGTAGATGATGTAATCATGGTATCAAATAGTCAAGAAAAATTGAATCATATAAAGAAGGAAATGTTGAACGAATTTGAAATGAGATGTTTGGTAAATCTCAAATACTGTCTTGGTATACAATTTGACTGTAAAAATGGAACTATTACAAATTCGAGAAACCTGAGAGCGCACCGACCCTAACGCCATTGAGCCGGTGGGCTGGTCCGGGCCTGCAACTAAATAATTTAAGCTATGATTTCATTTTACCGCTTAATTTTGAGGATATTATATTTAAAAGTAAAGTTTTGTTCACCCCGTCTATCTTTTCACATTCTTACAATTACAGTAAGTGATGTTATGATTTTAAGTTGATACTTAATTTTGAGAGAACTATATTTCAAAATACCGTAATTTTTTTCGTACTACATCCATATTTTAACATTCTATCTCTTAATCTAACACTTTCACTAACGTTCTCATACACTCTTCCCAACACACATACACACACTATATAACACACTCTCATCTAATCTTCTCCCATTCATTATCCCACACTTATCCCTTGTAACACCCTCTCTGTATCCTCATACTACCCGACCAGTGAAAGTAATAAAAGGAAGCGGATGAACTTAACATACAAAATAAATGGATATTATAAAAATATGTAAATTCAACAATAAGCAGTTTATTCGATTGAAAGACAAGAGCGCAGTTAACAGTACATGGTCTCATTATATCATATTGAGTTCTGTTGGAAATTATACTCGAAGTAAATAACTTTACATAATTAATGTTGCGCTAGTGTATACACCAAAAAGGACACATGGAATCCATCATAAAACTGATTGTTCAGTCTATATACCATTACGTACAAGTTATAAATGTGATACAAATTTATAAGGGCCTAAAGAGCACCTTAAAAATTGTTCCGAAAAATTCGTACTTCCCAGAGTACGATATACTAATTTAAATTAAAAACAAACTTGACAACCATACTACAAAATATACAATACTTGAGAGTTTGGCTACAGACCTAAGCCAAACTCCCCCGGGACTATCTGATCTGATTAGAATATGGAATCAGCAGTTCCACCAATAAACAAGACTTTAACTGTTCAAAAGGATTTTACGTTAACTACAAACATAGAAATATTAAAAGAGTAAAAGATTAAAGTCATTCTAATCCAATGTCCAAAAATAAATGTTACATTACGTTACGTTAATCCAAACTAAAAACTAAATGTATAATAGTTACTTCGCAGATCGGAAACAGTGTTACAAAAAATCTACTATTCCTAACAATTTGATATTAACTTGTGAAACTCAGAAATAAACAAAGTATATGTATGAGAACCAATATATAAGCAAATGTTCAACGCGCCCAAAAGGCGACACATAAAAGTAAAGTATTTAGAAAGATAGACGATCATGATAATAGTCTGATATTTTAAACTGATAATTTTAAATAATTATATACAAGATTTTAGAGTCCATTACTCCAACCGTCAAAGTGACGATATGATACAGTTTAGAATTTTTATCCTGCCATTGCCCAGATCCATGCAAATGGTCTAACGTCGATGGTTGATCGTAAGATAGTAAATTATTGCACGCTTGCACAGCCATTATATAGGGATTTCGTTGTTATGAAGGGGAGGTGGGAATACAACAAACACACGCAAGGTGACGTCACGATGCCTGCAAATAGTCACGTAGATCTTGTTGATAGTTGTTGCTCCATCGGAACTCAGCAACATTTCCAATCACCCGATGTGTTGAAGGAGGTTCTTATTCCATCCGTCAGAGGTCAGCTACATAAGTAAACTCTGGCAGGCGTTGGTAGTTCATGCCTCATTACTTGCGAGTCCATTTTGAGTGTTGGGACGAGTTGTTGATACACCGAACCTCTCTTGCCCCAGTCGCCAGTCTTGGATTCCCGTGTGTAGTTCAGCCTAGCCGGATTCTATTGAAAGCAGATTCATATTGTAAATACTTGAACAGATTATTACATTGATTTGGATTGAGTCGTGAAACATATTGTCCAGCTTTGTTAGATTATGTCTTCTTAGCCTACAAGAACTACAACAGCGAAAAATACTATTGTAAGGATCCTAAATTGAATTGAATTTATTGGAGTGGATAGTATGATTTGATGCCATACATCCATTTACATCAGTATGGGGCGTGGTCCAATTGTAACATTATACGACGTAATGTTACACCCTCTCTCTCACACACTCTTTACTCTAACAGTTACTTTCTATCTCACATTATCCCTAGTGGTCTAGTTTTATTTGAATCTGCTGGATGTCACCCAATGCTTTGAAAAGGAAATGTCGCTGGATATACCCCTTTAGGGTATGCATCTCTTAACTTTCCTTCCTGAAAAAGAGCCGTGTAGGTAAAGTAGCCCCATGGCTTCTTTGGTGCTGACTGACAGCTTTGAAAAGCTACCAGATCAAATTATGTATCCCTACGCCGAACCATATGATATGCAAAAACATATGTTTAGCAGCTGTCACGTCTGACAGTTAAAATTTAGGTATATACCTGAATGTTGATTGACAGAAGTCAGCTGTGAGCTGTCAGTCAGCACCAAAGAAGCCGTGGGCTTACTGTAGATTCTATTATATCTTAATCCGTGTTCTAAATCTCACGTGTCGGGAATTATCATGCATATAACGTAATAATCGGCCTTTTAAATTAAATTCTACGTGTGAAATATCTAGAAAAAAACTATTTATATACTTAAAATAAAAAAAACTATATAAAACCAGAGCTTTTATTTATAAAATAAGACATTAACCTTTTTTAATTATTATAATACAGAAAAGCAAATTTGGACTCAATTCAATCGTTATATCACATGTCACCCTAATGGTGGCGTACAAACATTAATATATCAGGTTAGCTCTTTTAAACGTTACAAGAGCTCGCCTTGGTTTGAGACGCAAAAAAATGTCTGCCAGATTAAGATCTAGTGTTTATTATATTCCATTGTCTAGAGTAGTCTTATCTTTTGTTTGTTTTTGAGTAGGCTATTTAACGAGCCCTTTTTAAACACTGATTAAACTACCATGAAGCGACTTAAAAACTAACACAATTCTAGAACAAATACAACATCCCGCTCTTAGGCCAACAATTTGCCATCATTTTAGATCTGTCTGGAATCTAACATAAGATCCTTAAGCATATGTGCTAATGAATAAGCTGTGTTGAACTATTTATTTTTTGCCAGTGAAAACCTATTACATTCTTTAAGGAAGATAAATGTAGTGTGTAACATTCTTTAAGGAGGCTAAATGTAGTGTGTAACATTCTGTATCAAAGTATAACTATTACATTATTATGTAATCAACATAAAGTGTACCCAGAGTAATTTATAAAGTTAAGGTTGTAAATCTTAGTTTAGTAAGTATCCCATCTGAATCCTGAAATGAAAGTCCCAGATTCTGCTTTTGACAGTAAAAGGCATATGTGATTGTAAACTAGAGTTTGTCTTTGAACCTATTGAGATAGATTACCAATAATCATAACATAAATAAATGACAAGAAAAAGTATGTAAAAATGTAGGAACCAGAGACGGATTAAAGAGAATATAACTATAGCTCTGAATATCTTAGCGATTATAATGTGTTTTATGACTTTTATCATTACGAGGGAGCATTTGTAAAAAAAACAATAATACTAGACAACCCACGAAATCAAAAATGACAAAATGACAAAATTCATTAGGATGTTCTTTCTTTATTCAGGCAAATGCGAGTGAAACTTCCTAAAATGCACACTCTTTCTTAGAGTCAAAGTCATTAGCCCTAAGTGTAAATATAAGAATGGACAAATAAAGACTGAAAGGTATGTGGAATCATGTCTGATTCGACTCCAGCTTCCTTTTATTTAATTTACAAATTTATCATCCAAGGTATCAAAAATACGTCATAACTATCCCGACCAAACATTTTTCAATACATGTAAATGTCGGTCACATCACTAAAAATTAGATGGTTATATAAAGGTAAATAATCTTATTTAAAACTACATATATGATGTGTCCATTTCCAAAGGTGACTTGTCCACAAAAATTAAAAACCGAGTTATTGCTATCACTGGTTTTGTCTTGGAATCAGCTATTGACTCACGTATGTTTTACCATTCCAAAACGTATTAAAACCCTTAAAAATTGAATTTAAAAATAACTTAACATTTCCAAAATGGCCCTTGTCCACAACCAAATATCCAATATGTTAGGATTCTAAAACATACCTTATACAGGAACAAAAAGTTCCTTGTAGCATATTCTCAATAAGCAAGCTACTGAAAAAAGTGTCGAAACGAACCTAGTCCATTTCTCAAACATTGTTACATATTATGTTAAAATCTCTTTCCTATAGTATTTTGGTTCATTTGAATTGAATAATACATGTTGTGAAGTTGTTAAGGTTACAATTTCATTGAAACATAACTTAACTAAAATATATCCGAAGATCAGAAAGTCACTCGTTTGCTTGTGAAAAGTTCCTAGTGGGACTAACAATAATATTAGTTGTATTTGACGGATTTTAGTCTCCACTTCAACGAAAGTGTTTATTTATTTGAAAGTACTATTATACAGTTGTTGGCTGAGTAGCTTTGTGCATTATGCAATAACCTATGCCTACATCTAGTGGAGAAAGTGAGGTTAAGCAGATAAGAAGTGTGATATGTTCTTCTAAAAGAAAAGGCAGAAAAAAAAGGAATCCATTTTTATGGAAGAAAATTGTGGACAAAAAGAGTAAGTATTCTTCGAAGTGCCTGCCAAACCTACCTGATTGCCAACACAAGCACCGAAACGATTCATATTGCTCACAACTCGCACTTAAAGATGTGAGTAGGTTGCATTGAAAAAGAACTCAAGAAAATGAGCAAAATATCCAAACCTGAATAGTACTATCGGGTTTTTGAGAATATTGGGACTGTCCTGAAGAAAGGGAGGGACTTCAATGTCTTCAACTGGAAAGCTGTAACAGGTGGCATTTTGAAGAAACCTAACCAGTAGCACTTCCGCTTTGCTGTATGCAAGAGATTCATTATCACCCGGGGAAGCACACCAAAATAATACATTCTTGTTAGAGGTGAAGATTCATACAACACAGGTGTGGGAATTTCTAGAGAGATTTTGCGTCCAAACAGGAAGACTGCTGAGATAAACCTACAGCTATTCAAAATAGGTGTTCCTGTGAAACAAACTAAGAAAGATGATGTCAAAGGTTACTATGGTGAAGACTGGAAGAATCTACCGGACTTGCAGACATAATCTTCTCAGATCTGCTCAACGACTTTGGATAACTTTCAGAATATGAAAAGGATGGACTGATGCATGATCTTGATGATAATGTGTATTAAAAATGGACTTAATAAGCCACTAGCTTACATACAAAGTGTGATTTAAACTTTTTTTTAAATTAAAATACTATGACTCTCTAAACTTGAGAGTTCTTTAATTTTATCAATTTCAAAAGAAGCCTGAATAAATAAAAAGGTTTGTCTAACTTTTCATTCATATTCATGCAAATGCTTGCAAATACTCTTGTACTTATTTGTGTTTTTTTACAGGTTTTAGTATGAAATAATGTCAAAAAATATAAATGTCCCATGTCCAATTTAAACAGTTCCAAATGGCCTTTTTCCATCATGCAATTCCAAATGGCACCTTGTCTAAGTGATTTTCCTTTTTTTAAAGAAGAACCCAAGGTTTCTGCAAGCTGTTATTCATTACAAATAAATAAATGAATAGCAGTAATACGTATACAAACATTCATTGACTTAAATTGTGAAATAAGTTCTATAAATGCTTATTGTTGTTTCCCAATATTCTCAAGGTTCGGACAAGTCACTCCATGGAAATGGACCCCTCATATATAATATTAAATAACCGGTTTTCTCGACAAAATTAATGTAGTTTTCCATTATATTAGCTAAATTGTATTAAGATTTTGTTTTAATATTTAATTTAAATAAGATTTTAAATCAGAGATAAGCGGGTCCCACTTCTTAGGTAATAAAGTTATGTGAGTTTAAGGGTTCGAAGACCTGATCCCACTTATTGGGTACATTATGAGTTTATGATTATTACTCTTTACAAAGAATTTGGATACCACATGGTTTAAAAAGTCCAATTCACCCAAGGATTTAATCAGGGATAGTGGAACATAAAATTTGTTAAATCTATTATTTCTGTAACTCTTCTCCATTCGAAATATTAGGGACATTCTTTAGATGTAACAAGGTATACATGTGGAGTGACGAGTCATGGAGATTGCTCGTTTATATATATATATATAAAATCTAATAATATTTTTAAGTTCCATGTTGGTAAATAAAAAGAAAGGAAATAGTATGTTCTATTTATCTAGAAATAGTCAGGGGGAATTATTTTTAGTACATCCAGACAGGATTCATACACCCAACTGTTCTGTCTATGCCAGAATGTATTGTCTTCGATACATCTTGTCAGGAATAAAAAAAGGCTAAAGTCCTCTCCTTATAACTAACCAATTAAATGAGCTTGGAATTTAAAACTAAGTGGTCATTGATGTGGTAATTAATATTATAAATTTTATTATTCAAATTTAATTTAAAAGTTATTTATCAATTGGAAACAAAATAAGGAAATAATATAGGGTGAAAATGAATAAGAAGTAATGTAATCCAAGCTCTAAAATATAGAGGTATCCAATACATAACAATAAACAAAACTTACAGTTAAAGAAAAAAAAATACATAAAAATAACTAGGAGCGCGTAGAGTGAATATCCTAAAATTGTGAGTTATAAAGTGCTGGACATTCAACATGTCCCCAGCGCACGCATCTCACTCTTTTGAGTAGCGGTAAAATACGGTCCAACTTCACAGGTTGCATAGTATAATATATATAAAAAAAGGTGAAGGCTAACCAAAAGAATATATTTGGACAGTGCGCTTTTTTAGACATAGGGATAATATGGCGTAACTATGCTATAGAATAATTTCAAGTCTTAAAATCTTTTAGATTTCATTTTATGCCAAACTTTATTAAATAACAAGAATATAATTGAAGAGCATTCGATAGTTCTTTGTATATATCATTGTTGTAAGTGACAAAAGCATTATCAACATAAATAAATACTAACCAATAAAAACATTGTTCCATAAATATTTACTCTTTTCCTTCTAATCATTACGTTATTTATGACTATGTACCTTAAATATATTACGAAAATATTAATATTAATGCATAATATTAATAGACTTGAATATGATCATACATAATACAGTAGCTGAACTTTCCTAACTAACGTATTTATGTACCTGTTGTATTATTATAATAATATTATTATTATTATTATTATTAGCACAGCGTCTTACTATTCGTTCGGGTTATACGCACTTAAGCTAATATGTGATGGTAGGGTGATTGTGAGATGAAATGGAGGACCTAGAGTTTAACGTGGAATCCGAACCACGGTGGAGGCCTGGCATTCCTC
>CABFVX010004847.1:0-29768 GCA_902151425.1 Timema shepardi
GTTTGTCCGCTATACTTCGCCACTCACCGTTACCAGTAATGTCAAGGTCGATAGATCTTAGGTCCGTTCATAATTAACAGTACATAAGCTCAGGCACATAAGACTTCATTTAACACACAGTTTTGACTTACAAAACTACTCCAAAATCTTACTCACACGTGTCTCTTTTTGCAACTTATATTTCATTTTTCTTCTCAACCATATTTAAAAATAGGGAAATGTTGTTTGTCATGGGAGATGGCAACTTGAGTCAATAACTGCCGGATAAATAAATGCCATATTACTAATACTATTATCATTAAAACATTCATTTCCTGCATGGTCAGCAAAAGTGTGTGAGAAAAGATTTATTTTTTACAAATAATGTCAAACATAAATCTTACTTTTTCCCTTGTCTCTATCACATGAGTTAGCTAAATGATGCGGGCTCTTACTCTTGAAGCGACTTCTTACAGTAAAATAATTACTTCCTTTTAGGGTTTGTATGAAATAAAGTGCATTGAGCAAAAGCAATTGGTAATAAATACAATGATAGAATACTAGGAAAATGGTAGAGCACAAATAAAAGTAAAAACACTAACACATATTTACACACACATCAATATTTCGATGCTATTATAACATCTTCCTTTTAGGGTAGAATCGTACAATATAAGAATAACTTTGACAATTAGAGCATTTCCCTTCGGCTGATCTGAACGCAACAACCCTTTCAGACAACTCATTTGACTTCCTTCAACTTGTTTGTAAGGCTGGTCAGTGTTTGCTCTGCAACCGATGTTCACTCTCAAGCGGTACTAAAATTACAATATTGATCTGGCAACGTAGAAATAATTTTATAATTATATGATCATATTATCATTAATATTTTAATCTAAAAGCTAAATTCCACAAGTTAGAAGAAAAGTAATGTCAGTAACTTTGCCATCAGTATAATAAAACAAACTGTTGTAACTGTCCTTACCAAATAACACTCTTGGGCTGTAGCACAATTTATAACGTGTGTTATAGCTTTTTTTGTTTATCGATGCTTGTAATAATAGCTTTCTTAGTATGTGCATCCTTTTTCATTTGTGATGATTTTTCCCCATCTGCAATTATATATTTCAGTTTTATTCTTCTATTCACAAAATCATAAAGATCATTTGCCTTAAATAAAACAGTTGATTGTAATTTCCAAATCTGAGAAACATTGTTATTACCCATTTACTTACTTGAAAACTTCACTGCAATACGCATCAGTTTTTACAAAAGTTTACTAGGTTTGTACTGTTTTCTTATGAACACAGTTTCCTGGGCCCTTTAAACTTTTTGTTTTTAAGAACTATAAAAATATTTTACAATAAAATATGTATTTAAAGGAAATATTCAAATAAGAAAGTTAACAACAGCTTTGCTCAATGACAAGCCACATAGAGAAAAAGCATTTCCATTTGTTTTCCTTCTCCGTATCCAAGGCTCAATATTTCTTACTCCCCCCCCCTTCCACTTGTCTCCATATGCTCCACACCAGTTTGTTTTAAGTCTTGATTTTCGACTCTGTTTAAGTTAGTTGTGCATTGTTGCAGGTATGGATCAAATGAAACTTGCCATGTTTTTATCTGGACTGGTAATGTTTTGTTTAGCCCCTAGATTGAGCAGGAATGCTTTGTTCTTCTATCTCTGTGGGGTCATTGTTGGAATCTCCACATCTCTACTACTGTTGTTCTATCTTGTCCACAAGATGCTGCCCAAGGTAAGTCGGCTGGTATCGCCACATAATATGTTCACGAACACAATATTTCAAATAAAACATTTGAGCACTTTATGGATACCGGAGGGATTAATTATTATAACTAGAATGTTTGGAAAATTCAAATTAAACATACTTTTAATCATACAATTAGTTAGATAAGCCTTCCTTTTACAAGATTAAATTGCGACCTTACTATTTCCTTGTGAAGTTTGTCAATGACCTTTGCCGTCCTGTAGACCTTCAAGTGAACAAGAAGAAAACTTGGTAAAGTGGTATTTTCCTCCATTGAAATATTTGTCCAAGGATTCCTTTAGAATACATGAAGCTAATGGACAGATGGGCAATCCCAAGAGGTGAAAACTTGAAACTTCATGTCCTACTTAACGTTATTGTGTTACCTAACACTGATCCAACTGTCTCACTGCATATTTTCACACAATTCTCCAGACCACGAATGTGATGAAACACATTTTCATTTGTGAATTCTTTCTTTAATCACAGCAGTATCACAAATTATCAAGTTCGGATTAACTTCCATAGACTGTAAGGGTTTGAAAGATTCTATTTCAAATTTTTAAACTGAGAATATACTACATCAGTAGTTAATGCATATCCACAATTTTTAGTTAACTCAAGTTGTTAATGTTTGTAGTGACTTTTGAATTTGCTGCTCTAAAATTCAGTCTGAAACTGAAGTACTCATTCAACACTTGCTGCTGAAACATATTTTGTACAATTGGAGGCTCTGTTATTCTCAGTTCTAGTGATTCCAATAACGTTTTACACCCGGTTTCAAACCATTTCCTCAACTCCGTGAAGTTACATACTTCACAAGAAGTGATGTAAGTGGTGCCAGTCAGTGCACTACAAGACTAAGAGACTGTGAAAGTATGTTTAGAGGCACAGCAGGATGGTCAGGAAGTAAAGATTATACATTTATTTCTGCTAAGAAATATGGGCTTCGAAAAAATACGCTGCACTATAAACAATAAAAAATACTCACTTTTTAAAGACGTGATTAAATAAATTGGTTTAATATCTGTATGGTGATTTATTATATTTAATTTTCAAAAAGTGTGTTGTATATACAACATGTATTATACTTGTTCAATTTGTTTCATCATTCACCCTACCTGTGACCTGCTTTTGTTTGCTGTTGCTATGTTTATTATACTCGATAGGGTCATATTAGAAGTTCCACCTTATAACATAGGTCAGATCCCTCTCTGCACTATAACTAAGGACCAGTGTATTCATTTTGCTTCATTTGTTCGAAGGCATATAAATGATATCTTGTTTCTTTGATTGACAGAGTCGGCTGCTATATGGACTTGCTCTTGGTTGTTCGACTCTTGGGATCTTTGTGTTCCATTCTATATGGCTGTATGTGCACAGCATTATCTTTGAATACAGCAATCAGGTGTTGACGTACATCTTGGTGACGGGACTTGTCAGTTTTGTCATGTGTTATCGAATGGGACCACCCACTGACCCACGTTCCAGGAACATAATTAAGTGGACCATACAGGTAATAGGAATTTAGAATAGAAGTCTCTTTTGTTTACTTTATATTGCAATGGGAGACAAATCTATTAAAAATTATATTGTGTATCTATAGTGTTTAAAAAAAATTCCAATATGTTCACTATAAGTTTAAAAATATTAAGGGAAATAGCATCTGCATTGTAAACTATTAGTTAACTCACACAACTGCAAAGAGTACAAACATTTGTTATATTAATTATGTAACAACTTCGCAGATTGTAACGTAGTTACCGTTCTGGATAATTCATTACATAAGATAAATAATTAAGTTAACAATAAATATATTTACTATAGAAAACATGAATGAGATATAAGATTACAATAGTTATACAAGAGTAATGCTGGTTGACAATTGAACGTGTGATATATAAGTTCAGGAAAACAAAAGAACATATCATGGATCACGGAAAACTTTACGTTAAACACAAGATGTGTTGACATATAGCAAGTCCAAACTGTAGGATTGTCTTGCAGCTGCTCGGGTAAATAAACGTTCAAGGCAGTAGGATGGAAGAACCTATTCACTATCAGAACAGCTGGGCAAGCGCCAGGCTACGGTCAGTAGGGTCTAAAAGGAAAAACAGTGAAATTATTACCAATTACAAATGAAAGTTAACTGTAAATCCTATAAGTTTATAGTTACTATTATATATATATAAATTTAACAAGATTGCTTGATTGGGACTTAAGAAAGTCCTGAAGATACATTGTATAATGAATGATATGAGAAAGATTTGTTATTTACATTAGTAGATGGCTAGCAAACGGGTGTCAACACCAAATAGTACTATGGCCGGTCCTTTTCCCAATAGGTACGGTCAGAGCACTCAATAATACATTTATACAATAACCCATTCCCTGGGGTACAACATTACTTTAGAACACACAAACTTTTAATACTTAGTCAACAGGAGCCAATGACGGGCTAAAAGTAAAGGTATTATCTGCGCGGACCCCATATAGAAACAAGCTGAGTTCCACGCTTTACCACCCCAGCTAGTACCACACGCAAAGCGCGACAACAAGACTGATTCAACACATAGACCCAACTGGATCAAAGAAAAAGGACTGACAACCTCGTTGTAGCTATGCATATATTAAACAACAACACGACGTCATGAGAAAACAGACTAGTCATAAGGACTGAAAAGGAAGTACTGTACTAGTGGAGAAAAGCAACCTTTGAGGCTAGGTCTTTATTACCTCTGGAGCTCAAGGCTCCTATATTTAAGCTATAGCATATGGGTGTAGGTAAAAACTTAGTTGCTTGGACTAATGTAAGAAGTCTGAAAGACTCGATAACACATTAGAGTCACTTTGACTACACCAACTGAGTCAGAAGGACACAAAACCAAAATCTAGTCACTTTGACTGGAATGAGAAATCTAGAAAAATAGTCACCTCGACTATATAAACTAAGTCAAAAGAACATGACATACATCATAGTCGCCTCGACTATACAAACTAAGTTTGAAGGACATGAAAATATAGTCTGTTAGACTAGACCCATAAGTCTGACGGACTTATTAATAACCCCTTGATACTTAGAAAATTGAAGAGGATTTCCCTCGACGACGTGGTGAGACCCATGATTCAAACTTCATGGCGAGCTGGTACGTCTGTAGGTGATCGAGCGGTGGTTCCTTCTACAATGATACCACGTGGTGAAGTACAATTAGTGAATCTGAGCGGCACTCAATATATACGATTTCTCTGACCAAACTGAATTAAAAGGAATAAAGGGTAAACACAGGTAAATGGGAGAGACTGTAACAAGGGGAGAAAGGAAAAGAAAGATTGGGGGGAGGAAGAGACAGAAGTCTCAAGGAACGCCGCAAGGGCAGCAGCGCTCTAGGCTAGAGACTTTGCTTCCAAGCCGGTCCCGTCCATTTCAACTGTTTAATGATGCAGCGAGGATGCGTGTGAGATTTACCAAGCTGGTGTGTCTGCTAAACTCGTCGTAATTTCCTTGAAAGCATGGTGATTGTATCCGAGCCCATCCAGTCATGGAAAGTAGACGTTGAAGCATATTATACCTAAATATGTCAACTTAATTCTCTTCTTTGGATTCCGCTATAATGATTATCATAATTTACTACTTTTGTGTAGGCTTGTGGTGTAAATGTCAATTTTAAATAATTGACCTGCTACAATTATGTTACGAATTTAATATAAAAAGGTAAAAATGATGTAGACTTGTGTTTAAAGTAATGGGCAATGCATTATTTTTTTCAGAATACCTTGAAAAGAAAGGGGTTTCAGAAATTAAAAAGTGCATCGACATTGTATTTATAGATTGTTTGACTCCTTATCCTTGAAACAATATATCCTCAGGGAGATTAAAAATAAATTATAGATATTAGATTTAAGGTTTTTTTTAAATAAAAAACAAAATAGAATTTTGGGTTGGAACATATTTTGGTCCTTTAAGATGTATTGACTCGAAAATAAGATGCACGTTTTTCTCAGAAAGAACCATAGTGTGGCCTATAATCGCACCCTTAGGTAATATGTAACTAATGCTATAATTTTGAAGACTACATGTAGCTATATCAATATACATCAAAATAGTTTATAATCTCCACAACAAATAGTGCTCTTTAATGCTTCCAAAAGTTTTGGGTAATACATGAAGCTGGTCTCTTATAGTAAAATATAGATTCAAGCTAAACAGCTGTTAAAATGAAAAGGTAAAACATATAGGTGTAATTACTACTTTACACACATAGTTCTAGTGACTTAGTTGCAGTCCATTGACTTCTTGAATAAATACTCTTAATTATATACTTATTTTTTTGTTATAAAAATATTACTATTAATTTTCAACCTTTAATGTGAAAAAACAATGGGCACAATTGTATCTAGGACTTAAGAAAGGGCATAGATTTAATAGCGTAATTACCTCACTTTGAAGTTAGAATGAAATTGCTGTATTACTAAATAACAAGAATATACACTTTCATAATAAAGAAATGGATAATCAACTCACTATCTCTCAATGATCAAAACTTAGTTACAACAACAAAAAAAGTAAAATCTTAGTAATAACTAATAGGACATGTAAGTGAACATCAGGACAGCTAAAGGATTCATTTTTATACTAAATATGTTTTTCCTTTTAAAGTGGCAATTCCCGCCCTAATCTGACCATGCCCGAGTCTAATTTTGTAATGCCTGCCCGAGCCCGCCCGAAACAAATATTTTCTGCCTGACCACCTCTAGTTACCAACAAAATAAAGTATTATTGTTTGTAATAATTTTCTTAATTTGATAACAGAGAATCAAGTCCTTTACAGTGTATGGCAAGCCACATGAAGGATAGCGATCCTTTCATCTGTAACACAGACTTGTTTGGTTGTCTGAAGCTCAAACAACCTTTTTACCTTGACGGCAGCATATTTTGTCAATAAAAAACAAACACAGAAGAAATCTGTATGGGTGAGATATGTGTTTAAATGTATCTCTCTTTCTGTAAAGGCGCTGTTAATTCTCTATACACATACCCTGGCTAATGTTCTGACCACGTGCATGTGTTGTAGAGTATTGGGGGGTGTTTTATTGATATGATGGCCAACATTATGGAAATAAATATAATGGCCTAGAAATGTATTACAACTATGGAGACAATGAATTAATGTAATGAGGGAGAGTTAGGTTAGGTCTTGATGAGAAACAAATAAACTTCTCTTCATTTATACATACACACACACTTCATCAAAAATATATTCTATAATATCTCTTAAAGTCATGTGCATCTGTGAACATGATAAAAGTTGTAGGTATTAAGAGTGTGAAGTAACAAATAAATAAGTCTATATGTTCCTATCAAGGCCTAACCTAACTATCCTATTACATTACTTGATATTGTTCCCACACTTCATGCGAAACTATGGAACACAACAATTTACATCCAGACACTCCTGTTTAGATGTCAATAACTTTTCCTCTAATTTGTGTTTGGTAATTTCAGGCTTTGAGCTTGGCGTTGATGTTTTACTCCAGTTTCTTCAAAGAGCTAGTGTCAGCCATTATGATTCTTACTGCAGTTCTTCACTACTTTCCTCCAGGACTGTCGGAGAAAGCCATATCTTACTGGTAAGATCACGTTCACTCGCACTACCTCTAGCTCTAGCTCGCTTTATTTTATATTTAATGTGTGAATAGCATCAGATAGCAAATGTCCAACAAATACTGAAGAGTAGAAATTAAATAATAATTGTATTTCTTATATGAAGGAATGTATGTATGTTAATTATTAGATGGATTTCTAAAATGTAGTTGTTGGCAACTAACACGATAGTACATACCAAGTGTATGCCCCACGAGTGGGTACCCAGCGGAAGAAGTAGACAAGTTTGAGGAAGCTTTAGACAGGCATATGGGATACAAGTGTCAAGTAGTAATGGGCGACCTTAACTCAAAATTATGAAAAGAGAGAGGAGGGTTTGAGACGGTGTTTGGAAAAGAAGGATAGGAAGAGATAAACAAGGAGGGTAGAAGGATGTTGGACTATGTGCAAGAAATATAATGACAGTGACAAACAGCTGGTATAAGAAGGAAAGGAAGAGATGAACAAGGAGGGTAGAAGGATGTTGGACTATGTGCAAGAAATATAATGAAAGTGACAAACAGCTGGTATAAGAAGGAAAGGAAGAGATGAACAAGGAGGGTAGAAGGATGTTGGAGCTATGTGCAAGAAATATAATGACAGTGACAAGCAGCTGGTATAAGAAGGAAAGAGAAAGTCATAAGATCACTAGATACAGTTGGTATGGGAAGAAAAAGTTGGTGATGGACTTCTTTTTCATGGATGAAAAAATGAAAAGACAAACCTTAAATAACAAGATAATACCAAGTGTGGCCTTAGATAGTGACCACAGGTTGTTGGTGGCAGACGTAAAGGGATGGAAATGTAGGAGAAAGGTAGTGAGACAAGGAAGAATAATTAGGGTGTGGAGGATAAAAGATGAATAGGAAAGAGAGCTGTATCTAAGAAAGGCAAGAAGTTTAATAGCCAAGGATGAGATGCAAAGTGTAGATGTTGAATGGGAAAGATTTAAGATAAGTTTGGTGAGAGGTGCCAATGATGTATGTTGGAGGACAAGTAATAAGAGGAAATGGAAGGAGAGGGTGGAACGGAAAGGTGGCAGAAACAGTGTAGGAGAAGAATAAAGCATTCCAAAGGAGTTTTAAGAATATAGGGAGAAGAATAAAAGAGCGAAGCAAGTGGTACAAGGAGCCAGAAAGGATCAGATGCAAAAATGGACAGAAATGCTGGAACAGGACGTGGAAGGAAGGAAGTAAGTAAGACGGTATTAAGAAACAGGAGGAAGAAAAGATGAGACACTATAATAATGGATGAAGACAGGAGGAGAAGAAAAACTATGGATGAGATATTTTGAGAAGATGCTTAACCTGGAGGAGGAAAGGGATGATAGTGAAACAGGGGCAGGAAGAAATAGCAGAAGAGGAGGAAAGAGGTCCCACATGAAAAGAGTTGGAGATGGGATAACGCTGGTTTATTTCCTGTTAACAATTTTCTAGAAAATTCTCCAACAAATGTGCTTTCTTGAGTTAAATCAACTGCCAACATGAGTTTTGCAGTGATCAAAAGATGGTTAAAACACATTTAAATCGCTTTAGCCATCTCAGGTTTTCCAATCACCCATATAAAGTGCAGCATGTGTGAGTGTGTTTGACATGTTCACTATAACTGAAGCTTTGCGCAAACCACAAATGGAAACATTTTGATGCTGTGCTTAAAAAAGTGTGAGAAAGGAGTATAGAGTAATCTACATTAATTTCTCTGAAGGCTGCTGTCCCCCCCCCCTTCTACCCCCCCTTTTCATAGAAGCTGCACTACTGTCATCAATGTCGAGGTGCCAATAATTTGAATCTTTGTCTCTTGCAATTAACATTTTTATTCGGACTTTAAGTAGTTGAAAATAAATTGCTAGAGGAATAAAATTCAGCAGCATCAATAACACACTCTTTCACAATTATTGCATGTGGAAACTTTCATTCAAAGACACGCAACCAGAATAGAAGTCTTAAAATAAATGAACCTGGCTAGAAAAGGTTTTTCTGGAAAACCAAGGAATGAAGATGGAATTTTATTACTGAGCTTGAATAGCCACTTTGTAATTATTAAATATTGCTCTTAATTAAGTAGATCCCTAATCCACGGAATTGTTGAGAATTCAAAGGCTAAGAGCAGAGTTTACTTAGTGGTGTAGGTTACTACTGGTCTTATATTATAAAACCCACACACATTTTGTCCAAGCGGTCACCGCCATCAAGTAGAGAATAAACCAAGCTATTGTCTGTGTATTGTTTTGTTGCTTGGATTGGATGGCTACGCTTATTTGGGATGATACTGATCTTTTTGTTTTTTGTTTCACTATTATAAATAAAAGACATGATATAATGACACACATACATTTGTTAACAAAATTTCTTATATTTTTACTTTCAATTCCTCAGAGAGAGGAAGTATTGTGGTTGCCAATAAAATGGAATACTCCTTAAGTTGAAGTTAGTTTACTTAAGCGCAAAAAGAAAAAAGTTATTTTCTCAGAATTGACTCAAATGGTTTTGATTAAATTTTCTATCCTTTAGGAATGGTCTAACACTAGGAACAAACTGGCAATCCTCTTTTTTCTGGAAAAATTACTTAACCTAGTGTACTTTAAATAAGCAGATACCTCCAATTTTTATATATTTTTATAAAATCACTAGTATCTAAGCTATAGGCAAATATATTCTTTGATGCACAGAGTGGTTCCTGTTTTCTCAGTGGTTCTGTAACAGTGGGTATTATTTAATTTATGCTCTTTGGTTAAATGTGATACTACATTATCAATTATTATCCTGTTTAACATGTCTTAGGAGTTTTTAAGTGAATATCTCAATTTTTATGTAAATTAGCATGAAACTGTATGTTCTGCTCCATAACATTAATTTTTTTATTAAATTCTTGAAAAATTTTGATAACCATAAAAAAGAATATTTAGGATAATAATCAAGCCTGTGTAACCACTGCTGGCAGCTCATTTGTGTGCGTTATTTGACTCATTGATACTATTCTTAGTTTGACAATAATTATTACTGCATAGGGTTAGTAATAAAAATTAGTCGGAAGCTTAAAGTGCTTGTTTATTTTATACTGCAATTATTTTGTACATGTGTCTTGTTTAAAATGTTATCGATCTTAAATGAATTATAAAGTAAGGTCTTGGTGTGTGCGTGTGTGTGTGTGTGTTATTAATTTTCTTAAAATATGCACTCTTCTGTTCACTCAATTCTTTTGGCTTTTGCTTGTTACAGATTTGTGCTCGTACATTCACCATTTATAATTTATAATTTAAATAAAGCTGTTTGTTTTATCATCATTCTACATTTATTGATTGTTTTATTCGTGAAAGGTTCAAAACCTCTACCTATTCTAAAAATAAGCTAAGTAGAATACAATAAAAATATTATTTACTGCAAAGCACAGTACTGTGTTCGTGTTCCCACAAATGTTATAAACCCATTGTTGCTTCCCGACAATCATGTTTTATCTCAACAAGTTCAACATCAGCGTCTCTCGTGCTGGTTGTCCCTCCTAATTTAAACCACAATGAAGTAATTTCTAGGTTTGTCCTTTAGTTATATTTGGAGCCACTATTTTAAAAATCCAAATCTTGGAAAAATGTGTGAACATAAGAAGAAATATAAATATTATGAAACAAAATAATAGAAAAGACATTAACTAATAATCCATTAATTATAACAATCATAAGTTCAGTTAAGATTTGAATGGACACCTACTTTATGAGAACAATAAAGTTGTATAGCCTATTTCTCAGAAACCATGTATAATAAGTAACATGCTGTTTCTTGTACCGTATTTAACTTGTAAATTTAATATGAACTATATTAATAAAAAAGTGACATGTTAATATTTAATTTGTTACAATAAGATGTAATTTTGATTAAGTTAAAATTAAATAAAACATTAAAAACAAGAATATAGTTTTGAAGTTTTCATAATGTTCTATAAAATAATGTTCTATCACACATGACAAATATTTATAATACAATAAGTTAAACAAATTTTTTTTTTTTTTTCAAATTAAATAATGTCTAAACTGTTGGAAAAGTTCATTCATTTCTTGCTAGATGGGTCTGTCATCAAAGGCACCTCTCCCCAACCCCTTTTTGGCACTATCTATCTTTCCGTCTGTTTTTGTAAGCCCAGCTACTCCCCCTTCCCTTACCCCATTTATATTCTGTCCAGGTAAAACCCTTCACTTGTCACTAATTGTCTGTCTCCTCCAAACCTGAGCTATTGAAAATGTTCCCTGTGATATATTTGTATGATCTATGTTAAAAAAAATTATAGAGTAGGCTTAATTCTGTTTAGCTTATAAATAATTTGCATAAACATTGCTTCCTTGATTAGATAAAACCTATTTGTATAACAACGGTGTTGTAGGAAGAGATGAAAATGCTTTCTCTAAATAGTTTTATTCGTGTCTTATAAACAAACAAGACCTTTTCCCACTTAGAGAGGGATTAATTTAAGATATTAAGATTCAGTGGCGCATCCAGGATTTTACTTAGAGGAGGGAGTGCATGTGTGTCAAAGCTATTATTTATACCCCCTGAAAATATCACATTATTTTAGTTTAAGACCTCATTTTTTTAAAATAAATTACACACACACATGTATATACGGGTAGATAAAAAAGGGTTGAGAAATTATGGATCTTGTTGTACACATTAACATGAGTAGAATGATCTTAATGACATTACATGACCTCCACTTGTGTTAATATGTCAGTAAACTTCAATAATAATAATGATAATAAAAGTCTTAGAAAATATAGGTCCAGAAACCAACTCACATAGAGGTAAAGACATTTTTATATTTTAGTAATAAAAAAATAAATGGTATGGTGCACCACACAGACTTCTCTTGCTTTTATCTTGAAATAGACATTTACTAAAAACTCGTAAGATTTGTTAAACTAAATAATAGATCTATACATTGTTGTAGAACCCCTACACCAAAGATCATAAATTAAATAATATACACCGTTACTTACTCCATGACATTAGGAATTAGAAACACTGTTACAGAAAAATTGAGAAAAGGGAACTATCTTTGTCCACAAAATAATACAAGACTCAAATTCATTTTCAAAGACCTGAATTAAAAATATATACTATTATATATTTTTTTTATAGCTCATAACTTATTGGTTTTATAAAAATATCTTTACCTTTAATTACTATTATTTAGCACCGCATCTTACTACCCATTCAGGTTATACTCTTTAAGTACTAATTATGCAAATGGATTAGGAATTGATAATGTTGAATTAGAGGAAGTGAACCCGCATTTGCATGGAGGGGAGTAGAAAACTATTTAGGAAAAACCACCCCCAGTTCACCCGACCGAGATCCGAACCTCGATCTCCCCGTCCTCAGCGGTTGAGCTCAACACGACTAGCGCGTTAGCCAACTTCGCCACCGAGGCGGGTTTTACCTTTAACCTTTAATAGTACTACAACTTTACAATGATGTGCTATTATCAGCGACCGGATTCATACGCAGGCAAACAAGGACTAAATTAGGATATAGGCACACAATAATCAGTGTACAATTTATATTACTACATGTAATCTACAAGCAACTCACATTACTCTGAATCACTTTATACCTTTCTAGATATTCTCTAGTGAAATTTGTTCTGTGGTCTGATAGATTATTTTTATAGTTTGAAAAGCTTCTTTCAACTTCACACGATGTCAAGGGACAAAATTTTAAATTTGACAATTCTGAAGAGTTTAAACTTATCTCCTGCTTTGCCCTCCCAAGATGTCTGATACTGCTACCATTGTTCTCCACCCGGGATTTCGTTGTAGTACTTGTTCAAGTTTGGTTGCGACTGACGAGGCAACAGGTCATGCCTTCTTGTATTGCATGCATTATCTTCACTGATTCTATTAAAGGCAGATCCCTGGCTTCCAGGGACACTATAACTCCAGGAAGGTTGCCGAAATAGCTCCTTACATGGGCCAAATCAGACACAACAGAGCTAGAAGATGTAGCAACCTTTGCCTCTCTTATTGACACAGCATCCTCTTCATCAAATGTTGAAATTACCTGAGATTATTGAGAATCAAATCATTATTTAAATTCTGAACAAAACTAACAAGCTATAATAGAATTATAGGAACAATTATTTAAGTATCTAGCTCTGATTGAATAGAAAAATGGTTTTCTTAAAAATAAACCCACACCCTTTGAATGTTGTCCATGTGGTCAGCATAGTACACTGCCGCTTGTAACCAGGTACCCCAACGTGTTAGAACTGGTTGTGGTGCAAGAGGTGTTTTCGGCAATTTTTCCCTAAATGTTGCTATGCACGAAGGAACTTTCAGAAATACTTTTTTGACAGATGAAATTACAGCATTTATAATCGGGAACTGTGCACGAATGTGTTCTGCAACTCTTAACGGTGTGTACTAGGCAGGTAACGTGAATTAGTTTTGGGTAGAACACCTTCAAACTTGCCCCAGCGTTTAGCATAAATGCTGCGCTATCTGTCAGCAGCACCATAAACTTCTCGTCATTGTTTTCTGGTGGCCAATGCACTCCTGTAACAGAACAATAAAATACATTTTTAGTCTCACAGAATTACATAGGATAAAGTTCCGAATGTAAAAATCTTATATAAATCCAACTTGCGTAGAGAATGAGAACACCTCTGGCAATTGTCGAGCTGTCAGTGACTTCAAGCACTCTTGAGGCAATCAAGTGCGGAGAACTGGGTCCTGTGGAGTCAAGTTTACTGACCACGATATTTGCGATGTATCATGTTGCTATGCGCGAAGGAACTTTCAGAAATACTTTTTTGACAGATGAAATTACAGCATTTATATTCGGGAACTGTGCACGAATGTGTTCTGTGACTCTGAACGGTGTGTACTAGGCAGGTAACGTGAATTAGTTTTGGGTAGAACACCTTCAAGCTTGCCCCAGCTCTTAGCATATATGCTGCGCTATCTGTCAGCAACACCATAAACTTCTCGTCATTGTTTTCTGAAGGCCAAAGCACTCCTGTGACAGAACAATAAAATAAATATTTAGTCTCACAGAATTACATAGGATAAAGTCCCGAATGTAAAACTTATATAAATCCAACTTACGCAGCGAATCACGAACAACTCTGGCAATTGTCGAGCTGTTAGCGACTTAAAGCAATCTTGAGGCAATCAAATGCGGAGAACCGGGTCCTGTGGAGTCAAGTTTACTGACCACGATATTTGTGATGTATCTGCCGCAACGGTCAGTTGTCTCATCGACACTTGCCCAAAAGTAGGAATCTCCAATATTTTATTTTATCTTCTCAATGGTCTGAAAAGGAGTAAAAATTCACTTTATATTCAAAACAAATAATTATGCAAGTAAACAAAAGTGCATAACTCCGATTAATTTATAATCTCTGCTGCTATATTTTTTGAGGAAACCTTTTAAAATGGGATTGTTTAACTTTGTCCATGGTATATTCGCGGCTACCATCGCAATGCACAATTCAGAATAAAATTGTTTGCAATTGTCAAGAAATACAACTTGCGAAATTAACATTTGCCTACCAGTTTTTTTTTCTTTTAAACTTTTGCAGTGCATCACTGTTTGTTTTTGTTGGTCTAAAGGATATTTCTAGTAACATTTTACCTAAATTACGTGAACAAAATTAATATAATTTTTAATTTTACCAACCCTAAATTATATCTAACTATTCTGATATAGCCCTAAAACCGTTAAAATATATATCAGAAAGTATAAATCTTAAATCCATGAAAGAGAAGTTTACTTGTATTGGAAAAACGCATGGACTGCCAATGCTGTTTATTTTTAATCTTATTATTAAATTTAATTATATAGATATTAAACTTACTTCTTGGTACACGATTGGCAGAAAATGGTTTTTCCATCTGTCGTGAAATTAGTATCACCACCTCCATTGCTTAAATAAAGCGCTTTTGCTTTTTTTCTCCTTGGGCATTGTCACCACAGTTAACACAAGAAGAGTTACAAAAAAATCAGTAAACAAACCCACCAAGACAGAAGTTGACTCTAAAAGACACAATCGCGTACTGAAATAATGATGGATAAACCGAGTGGTGAACTATTCTAATCCCCACGTCAGTCAGGCTAAGGCTGTTGGACCAGTCTCACCACCCTCTCCCATCCTAGTACCCCTTATTATTGGGCGTGATGTTCTAAACCAAGTTGTTCATTTCTATAAACTAGACTCTTTTTCAGCCAAAAAAATAAATATTGCAGAGAAAAAAGCCTAAAGAGACACAACTAATGCTCCTATTCATAAAATAGGCAAAAACTAACATAATAGGCAATTCTAGGCACTAAAAAATTAACATACTGAATTTTAATAACATGATACACATAGATATCTCATCTGCTTATGTTTTACCATTAAGGGTAAAAAAGGCAAATAGGCGAAATTCGGTCTTTGGTTATTACATATCTCAAATCGTCACGAAGAAATGATGAAAATTGAAAAATTATTGCTATTGTGTAAAGTACAAAGTCATGTTCATGAGAAAATTAAAGTTTCCATCTTGTTTATAATGATCAATAGTGTTTAGATATAAAATTTAATCAAAATATTGAGCGAATTTCGAGTAAATTGATTTATTTTCTTTTTGCCTTTAAATTTAGGGTTGAATATATAATTCCAAAAACCGCTTAGAGGACCTTATGAAAACCCCAGATACCAAGTTTTAGCCCAATCGAAAAAATAGTTTTGGCCCTAACCCCAGATACAGAGTCAGACAGACGGCATTGCAGAAAACATTTTTTTTTTGTTCCAGGTGGTCATGAAATGTTGACATTTATAAAAATCTCAATTTCAAAGTTTTTTAAGACCACAATATCCTCTCCACCCCAAGTGTCAGTTGAAAGTAAATATTTGTTTACAAAGCTTAGTTACCTGTAGCGGCGTTCTAGAGGCTGCCATTGACAAGGAGGTTGAGGTTCGAACCTCAGCCACGGGAACTGAAGATGGTTTTCCACAAATGATTTATCACTCTTGTTTTCCCATCTTCACTCCACGCAAATGTGGGTTCACTTCCTCTTAGTTGCCTTCTTCATCTCTACCTAACAATATTAAGCCATTAATTACATGTGTGCTGAAGATAACAAAAAATCTTAATTATAGATAGTTTATAATTTTATAATAATAAATTAATGGTTTTATATGGAAACATGGTTTAACTGGTTTTATTTAACTAAGAATTTTTTTTAATACACTTTAGAATACAATGTTCTTGTTAGTGTTGGGCTCCATCAACATGTAGAACAGAGTGTACTTTACACTCAAAATTAAGAATGTACAGCTACAGAAGTGTATATTTGAAACTAGGAATAAGACATTTTTTATTTATTCAGTGTTTGCTGGCCCGGTATCTTACAATCTTTAAATTCGGGCCGTTTTTTCACATAACTTTCACTTTATTTACACAATTTCAATATGAATCTTCTTTTTTAAAATTTCAACACATATTTTGGCTCTTAACTTAAATGAAATTCAACTACCCCTAGCTCAATTTGGTACACCCCGGGTATATTACGCCCCCGGTACCCTCCCCTGCTGGGCCCTTCACAACGCCCGGGATTTCACTCCCAAGTCCGCCAAGCGCTCAGCAGAGGTGGGCATCCTCATATTCACCACCTGAGGAGGCGCCCTATCAGAGTTGGAAGCCCCGCCTACTTTCTACCATCATACTTCTGTTTCCACCCTTCCTTCCACCCTTGGCAGTTGAATTTCCTAATCTACCCCCTACCTAGTTCCCCCGTCCCTAATTATCTATATTAATTACTAACTAAGCTAAACTAAATTTACTAAATTATTCTATTCCCATTTCTGCCGGGGAACTCCATCACCCCGATGGCATCAGAGGGCTGCAGGGCAGCCGCCTTTCTCCATCTTGACTCTGAGGGCCCATCAACCAAAATCCACCTCTCTTGTTTCCAAGGTGGTGGGTCATACGGTGCAGGGAACCCCTCAGAGTTCATAATTAATCCACTAACATTTTGTTCATACGACTGGAAAACTGTCTTTTGGATCATAAGGGCATCCCCTGTGTTCCTTCAGACACTCAGTCGTACTGGAATCCAGTTCCCAGGGCTCGCGCTTGCTCCTCCCAGCACATACACATTTTTTTTTCCGGCAAGGATTGTTACAGCTTATTCCCTTTTAACAATCCTTTTTCCCTACTCACTCCCCGCTGAGACCGCACTAGTGTCCGTGTCAGTCTCGCCCTCCATGTCGCTGTCATCTTCTTCGTCATTGTCAGTGTCAACGTCCCATCTTATTCGTCCCTGTGCCTCTTTAAGTCTGTCTATGTAAGCAGTCTTTGCTCTATCTGACGCTTCCAGTGCAATCTGGTCCAAGAATTTCCAATAGATTGGGTCCCTCAGTATTTCACCTACTAATCTTCCCTGGATCTCTCTCTGGTAGTTCCTCCTTGCTTCTAGTGTAAGGACACACTCAAGCACCACATGTTCAGGGGTTCCCTCCTCACCACATTGGCAATTCCCCGACTCTATTAATCCCAGCTTCCTTAGAGATGCCGGGTACGGTCCCTTCCCCGTGATGAAGTGGACAAGACCTCGAGATGGCTGGAGGTGCTTATTCTCTAGTCTCTCAACCACATTTGGGAATAATTGATAAGTCCTCCTACCTGTCTCACTTCTCTCCCAGCGTCTCTGCCACTCCTCCAACAGGGCTATTTCCGCCTCTCCAGAAGTTGTCACATCGGGTGTGGTGAGGAGTCTCACCTTCTCCAGGTTACTCTTTTTTAGCCAGTACGCCACAGCTTTCTTCTTTATGAGGAGGTCCAACGGCCATACACCTAGGGCCACACTCAATGCATCCGTTGCTACAGTCCGGTAGGCTCCCGTCAGCCTCAACAAGATGTTCCTCTGCAGACCTTGAATCGCCTTAGCCGGAAGGACATTGGTTAGTCTGTGAGCCCAGATGCACGCCCCATAGCTCACAATAGAGAGAAGGATCATCTGATGGTACGTCCTTATTATCCGCATAGGCAGATAAAATCGCCTCTGTCCCATACTTATGATTTTATTCATCACCGACAGAGTTTTCCCCATCACTTCCTCCATGTGCGCTTTGAAGTTCCTGTTTTCATCTAGGGTAACTCCCAGGTATCTGACCGTATGGCTTCTTCTTATAGATTTCGTACCTAACTTTATGGTCGGATCCCTAGCCAATCTACCCTTGAACAGCATGAAGGTCGTCTTCGCCGGTGCCGTTTTTAACTTGACACTTTTACACCAGGTGTCAAGTTCTCCAAGCACCTGGTTACTTTTTCCCTCTAAGTTCCTTCTCGAGTACCCTTCTATTACTATTAGAAGGTCGTCTGCGAAGGCAACCACACCATGCGTCTCTGGCATCCCCTCCAACAAGTACAATACTGGTTCCAGGCTGACATCCCAAAAGATCGGGCCACATACCGATCCTTGGGGACATCCCTTCGTCAGTAGCTTCTGAACCTTATTTCCTGGACATCTCAGGGTGGAGTATCTATTACGACAGTAGTCCTTAAGACTCCTATACAGCTGCCCCGGACACTGAATCTCTCTTAATCTATCAAACATCGCCGGCCACCAGAGGTTGTCAAAAGCGCCTGAGATGTCCACAAATATTCCTACGACGTATTTACCATTTGCCGAGTCAATCAGTTCCATTGCTCTACAGATTGCGTCCTCTGTCGACCTGCCTCTTCTAAAGCCATACTGCTGCTGATGCATGCCCATGACTGTTCTGTGTCTCAGTAATCTTTCACACAATATCTTCTCCTGCAACTTCCCTGCTGTGTTCAACAGGCAGATGGGTCTGTATGACTTCGGAATAAGCGGGTTTTTATCCTCCCCCTTGCTTAGCACGATTACCTCGCTCTGCTTCCAGATGTTCGGGATTCTGCCTTGAGCGAGGCATTCGTTTAACAGCCCTGCAAGGAAAGGAGCAATAAGGTCAGCTGTCTTCTCCAGCACCTCGACCTTTATCCCGTCTGGTCCAGGCGCCTTTTTCTTACCCATCAGAGCAATGTTCCTGATCACCTCCGCCCGACTAACAGGTTCTACCTCTTCCTCGTTTACATACTCGTCATTCTCCATTCTCTCCCTCAACCTTTGGTGCTCTTCAGTATCTTCTGTCACGTCATCATCTGGCAACAATGTCTCCATTAGAAGAACCGCAGATTCTTCCCAGCTGGTCGTGGTACTTCCATCATCCTTAGATAGCGTGGTTATCATGGCTGGGGGGCGTAATTTCCCGGAGGCTATCTTGAACGGCACCCCCCAAGGTCCCCTCTGTAACTCCTCCTGTACATACTTCTCCCAACTTTTCCTCTTCTCCTGATACAATCCATCCTCAAACTCTCTCTTTCTCTCCCTGTAGATATTTAACAGCACCACACGACCAGCCGGGTCTCGACACCTCTGATATCTCCTACGCGTTCTCCTTGCCCTTGCTCGGAGACTCTGCAGTCTGTCATTCCATGGCTTATTACCAACCTTGGTATCACCTTTCACCACAGGTATCGACTTCCTCATTGCATCCTGCAGAGCCCACGTCAGCTGTTTGGCCTTCATGTTGACATTGTCGCCTTGTGCCACTGGGCTGGGCAGTATCAGTTCAGCCCTCAGCTTCTCCCAGTTAGCTTTACTCATGTTGTATCTCCTTCTATTCCCTTCCCCATTTCCATCCACCAGCCTCCCCGCAGCAAATTCAAAGACGATCAGGTTATGATCACTAACCGTGACGTTGTCCACAACCCTCCAACCTTCCACCATGTCCATGGACTCGGCGTTACACAAAGTGACATCAATGTTGGAAGACGCCCCAGCCCTCCCCTGATATGTAGGGGGATTATTCGGTTGGTTTGCAACCTCAAGCCCATGACCATAGATGAACTCCTCCAAAGCACAACCCCTTCTATCTCTCCCAATCACCCTATGACTATGCCACATGGGAGACTTAGCATTAGCATCAGCGGTAATTATGAGTGGCACACCTGCGTATGTCCTACATATTATCTCCAACTGGTCAAGATACGGCTCAATTGGATGCCTAAATTGAAAATATAGGTTTGCCACTATACACCTGCCTGAGCTAGTTCCCAGTTCTACGCATGTTACCCACTGGTTACAGAGTTGTTCAATCTTAGTTACGGCAATTTCCTTGTTAAATACCACTATTGCGCTCATGGGAGCTTCACCACTAACGACAACTCTAGTGATCACCGGCATATGCGGAACTTTCCCTCTCAAGGTATATGGTTCCTGAATACACACAACATCGAGTCCCATCTCCTCAGCAAGCTTGCGGACTTCATGCAACACGGTCACGCTCCTCATTCCATTAATCTGTCCTATTCTAATGGTGCTATCCCCCATTACGGATAGTATGTGTGCGCGTAGCACGCAGGCCATGCCAGGCTGGGATTAAACGTCTTGCGACCGTGTGCCGTCACAAATTGCCTATAGGTATTCTCCATATCAAAAGTTTCCTCTCTCCTCTTGAAGACCTTATCAATTAGTCCCCGCAAGCTGTCCACGTCCGTTGGTAGATTAATAGATCTTAGTTGAATTCTATCCAACGACTCGGGAGAGGGAAAGGTGATACTGTCCCCCTTTTCATGACCCAGTCTCACCACGTGCCTCAGCGCCATGTGCAGCACTCTCTCTTCTTCTAGCCTGGATAACCGCATCGTCTCCTCGAGGGTTCCGTACGCCTGAGAGGGTACATCCCTCTCTCCTTTCAGCTGCCCCTCCACCTCCATATTCACTTCTGCAGTCTGGCTCCCCCTGCTGTTTGTGTTGTGGTCCATACCCTTTTCTTTCTTTTTCTTGCCAAATCCAACTCCCCAGAGCTTCCAATTTTGTTTGGGTTTCGCCCCCAGATCTGCTTTTCCACAGGTCTCCCCTCCAGCTTTCTCTGGCGTCCCCTCACCCTTTTCTTCGCACCCAACTCCATTGGTGCTTTCCACCCAATCCCTATTCATGCCCTCACATACGATACATATGTTCTCCACCACAAGCGGATTTATTACCGCATTGTGCAGTTGTGATATCAGGGTGGAGGATGCCGCTGCTGAGTCCCCAGTTGATGCAAACCTCCCATTCCAAAATTCGTTGCCGGGCCAACTATTTCCATCCCATGGATACGTAGTAACTAGGTAATTTTCCCCCTCCCCGAAAATCTCATAGGGAGCTCGCCGGGTCGATATTACCCGTACACCCGTATCCGCTAGAATCTTCTGCCGATCCTCAAAGTGCTCCATAACCCCGTCCATCCACAGAAGCTCTACCACCGCAATAGCGCCCGCACCTGCACCATACTTCCCATAGGCATCGAGTAGGCACTCCCTTATTTCTTTATAAAATAACTCGTTCTGGTGTCTCGAACCACTCCAAACTCCCAGACCAAATCCCACGATTTGCACATGTACCTTTTGTGAGACTAGGAATAGTTGCAACCTAGCCTACCATTACATTCCTAGTCTTGAGACAATGGCTTCTGTATTGACCATATACATTCCAGTTAGGGATGACCGGCCGGTTCATGACTCAGAGTTCGTGCAGGGACAAACTGATTGACTAACAGGACAGTTGTGTGTAATTTCATCAGAGGAGGTTGTTGAACTTAAGACCTCTGCATGGTCTAAGAATATTTTAGAGTTGGGGTAGTTTTCCCTGGGACAGTTATCATGTATCGAGCGTTCTATTTCCTGAAATTGTATACAATAAGTTGTGAAAAGCAGATCTTGTACAAAGTTTTGATGTTCACACAACGCCATCTTCAGGCTGCAACTTCTTGTACAAGTTTATGTACAAGAAGTTTTGCCGTGTGTACCGGACTTAAAGATGAGTAGTCACGGGGTCAGTACCTTGACAATATTAATTTCCCCTTTGATGATACCATCCCTCTATGTTTGGAAAGGTGAATATAGGGGTAGTGACTTCAATTATAGTCGTCACCTCTTGTGCAAGAGAAGTCGTAGCTCGGCTGCTTGCCTGAAATCCACAGCTCTTCCCCTCCTCTCCCTCTTGCATGCATGTTACAGTCACTGCCACTGATGCTTGAATTACATTTAAATGATTACCAGGAGAATATTTTGGCCAACATTAAACAACTACATATCTTCAATCAAAGGCAAGCAGGAGCTGCCTTGCTTGCTTTGACGCAACACCACTATATAGGGAAATTCCATTGCTGTGGGATCCCAAAAATAATATTAGATGAAAATAAATATAAATTTCCAAATTATTAGGGAAATAAGAAATGATAAAAAAAATTGAAAAAATCATCAGCTGGAAAATTTGTTCATATCAGGGGCTTCTATTATTCGCTTCTGCTCTTTCTTCTAGTCAAAAATAGACCCACAAAAACCTGCAAACAAGGTAAGCAACATACACACAGGTAGGCACTTGATTAGTTTATTTTTTATTTTAGTCTTGCAGCGGGTTTAGTAAACGTTCAACATGTATTTACTTGCCTAATTCACTGCTGTCAAGCCTTAATGCTACCAACAATAGATCTAATTTAGTTTCTTGTATGTATATTTTGTGCCTATTGTGGTGGTGTATTATGAAAGGGAAAATTCAGCTATAGTAAATAAAGAGAAATAGTAACCCTATCATAAAAAAATCTTCTACTGCTTATATGTATGTGTTTCAGGGTGGCTACAGACAGGGAAAACCGGGAATAGTCAGGGAATTTTGCTAGGTCAGGGAAAACCGGGAAAAGTCAGGGAATTAACTTAAAATTACAGACAGGTCAGGGAATTTATAGACTGCAACAGATACAAAATGCAAGTGCCAAGATATGGTGTTCTAACATCAGTTGTTTACTGTATTGGCGCAAATATTCCTACAAAGCTCTATTTTGTAGCAAGCTATCTAGTGAGCCCGTCTAATAACAGACTGAAGTCGGAACTGAACAAAGAAAGAGTGAGTGTAACTAGCGAGTGCAGGCAGAACTGATGTGTGAGCGAGAGAGAAGTAGGGATGGTTCTTGACCTTGATAATTTGATGACGTCACTCATACGAACATAGGAGAATCTAGAACTAGATATTCGAGTCTTTGTCATACGCATGAGCAAGTACTGGAATAGCAACTCGTTTAATACATCTTACGCATGCGCAAGTATTGAAAAATACATTATATTAATTACAATTTTAAAACTACTATTCCTGGATTACCTAACAGATAACGATTATTTTAGTTCAAAAGAAGACGTAAAAACTAATACAATTTAATTTAATTCTTACTAGATTTTTGTTAAAATGTTAACGTGACTGAAAAAACAGTTTGCCGAAGTGATGTTCCATTTCCTTCATTTCTAATCGTAACGACTCAGTTTTTAAAAGTGATAATGTTCCTTAGTTCATGCTGTGCTGTCTTAACTTCCATTTTCGCTAATATTTCCACGTGGTTTTTAACTGAGACATTCAAATCAAACCCTTTGATTTAAAAGTTTTACCTTTTTTCAGTTTTTAGGCGCGTGTGTGTACTGAAGATATAGATTTAAAATCCGGACAATGTCGAAATATAAAAAAACATGTTTCAATGAATCGTGGTTATTAGATTCGAAGTTTGAGTGGGTTAGGCCAGCAAAAGATGATAACTACTCCGCCATGTGTAATTTATGCAATACAAAGTTCACATTAAGTAACATGGGTAAACGTGCTCTGACAAGTCACGCTATAGGCAAAAAACATCAAGCTGCCACTTTGAATAAAACGCAGAGTTATTCAATGACTGCTTTTTTAAAAGGAAATTCTTCCAATTCCACCATTACAACTTCTGTCCAGTCAGTTGCTGTTAATGTCATCTCGCCATTACTACTACCACCATCTTCAGAGTCAGCAAAAAATGAGGTAGGCCTACTTAAGTTTTATTTATTTGTGTATTTTCTGCTGGTGGAGGACAAATTATGTTTTATGCAAGCTAAAGGGAAATTAGAATTATTATTAATCTTAAATAAAATGTTGGGTATAGTAAATAGGTGGACTATTTGGATACAGCCATAGTTAAGTTATTTTCAATTAAACCAATTTACCCAGGCTTCTTCTACAATATTGTTACAAAATTAGATAAAATAAATAGGCAGGTTAGTATATAATTTTTTTTTCGCTTTATAGGGTGTGACTGAGATCGTGTCTACAGCTGTTGCTGTGAAGGAAGCCGGAAGACTGAGAAACTTTCTTGTGAACGATGATGTGACAAAATCTGAAATTATTTGGTGCTTGAATTCTATAATGTCACATACTTCAATGCGGGCAGCTGAAAAAAGTGTTAATCTCTTTAAATTAATGTTTCCAGACAGTACAATTGCAAACAAAATACAATTAGGAAGGGCTAAAATTGGTTACACAATCTTGTATGGTTTGGCCCCATACTTTCATGAAGACCTTGTAAAGATGTGCTTAGAGTGTCCAGAAATAGTGATTGGATTTGACGAGTCTCTAAACAAGGTTGCCCAAAAGGGTCAAATGGACATTATGGTACGCTTTTGGAATTTAAAAACAAATGAAGTCTCAACACGCTACTTCACATCGACCTTTCTCGGCCATGCGACAGCTGCTGACCTGTTAAAGGCTTTTTCAGATGCACTTCTAGAATTGAAAAATGTCAAGCTGTTACAGGTGTCAATGGATGGACCTAATGTCAATCAAAAGTTCATTCGAGAGCTAAAATCCACTACTGATCCAGATAGTCCTACAATGCTAGATATCGGAAGTTGTGGCCTCCATAGTCTCCATTGTGCTTTTAAAGCAGCAATAAATTCAACCAATTGGGGGCTTGTTGAATTTCTTCGGGCTCTGTATAATTTACTAAAAAATGTTCCTGCGCGTAGAGCAGATTATGTACATTATAGTGGCAGTGAACTCTATCCTAAAAAGTTCTGTGCAGTCAGGTGGTTGCAAAATATAGAAGTTGCTGAGCGAGCGGAAACTATTCTCCCCAATGTAGTCGCATATGTAAATGAATCCATTGCAGCAAAGAAAGCACCCAATTGTCGTAGCTTTCATATTATCTCAACGTCTGTGAAAGACAAGCTACTTGCACCTAAACTAGCTTTTTTTCAGTCCGTTGCAATCATGGTAGAACCATTCCTCATTCAATTTCAATCAGATGCTCCTCTTGCACCCTTCTTGTATGAGGCTTTAATTTCTCTTATGAAATCTCTAATGAAGAGATTTGTAAAAAGTGATAAGCTGGATTCTGCTAGGTCATTGCTTGAGTTAGGCATTTTCAACGAAACCAACCTTTTAAATGCAAAGTACGTGGATCTTGGATATGCAACCAGAGAGGCCATTAGAAAAACTAAAGGTGTATCAGAAAAGGAAATTCTGCTCTTTAGACAAGATTGTAAGACATGTCTACAGAAGCTATGTGCAAAGCTTCTTGAGCGTTCCCCTCTTAAATACAAACTAACCAAAGCCATATCGTTCTTGGACCCTGCAGTAGCTGTGCTCAAGTCAACACGTAGCGAGCGACTGAAGTCTACTTTGGAGATAGTGTTAGCAAATAATTGGATCACTGGTGTTGCAGCTGACCTTGTGGATCGCCAGTTCAATAGTGTGTGTAGCCAACCAGATTTTTTGGAAAAAATGAATGCTTTTTCAAAACAACATGATAGACTAGACACATTATGGATGAGTATTATTCCAAGTAATGATGACAACCAAAAGTTGGTATCATTTCTCAGATTAATTCTCATTCTTTCTCATGGGAATGCCAGTTTGGAAAGAGGTTTTTCGATAAATCGAGAATGTATTGTGGAAAATCTAAATGAAGCTTCTCTCATTGCACAAAGGCAGATTTATGATTCAGTTAAAGCAATTGGTGGGATAGAGAAGGTAGACATTACCAAGTCTTTGATACATTCTGTCCGCAATGCCCGTTCAAGATATAAGGATAGTTTAGAACAAAAAATGAAGGACAAGCAGAATGGAGAGAAACAAGAGGGAGATCGGAAACGGGCAGCGGTATTGCAAAAAGAACTCCAAGCTAAAAAACAGAAAATTTTGTCAGAGGCACAAAAACAAGCCGATATTTTACAAGAAGAAATAGAATCTTTGAAGAAGAAATAGATGCAATTTCACAAATCTGTTAGTTTTTACAAATTATCTACTGTAAGTGCACACTTAATTAAAAATTATTTTATTTTTTGTGTTTTGTTAAACAATGGTGACAAAGTTCTAGCTAATGACTTTCTGTTTTGTATTTGTTTGTTCTAATACAATATTTGCACAGCGTCACAAATAGTATCTAATACATTTAAAACTGAAAAACTTATTAAATTGTTTATTATGTTTATGCCTCATATTTTTTAAAGATAACCTAGGCCGAGGTAGCCTATTTGATTAATGTAATAATCACCATTCATCGAGGTGAACTGGGGGAAAGTTATTTTCACATTCTCTATTTGCCTGTTTTTATACAATATTTGCACAGCGTCACAAATAATATCTAAAACATTTAAAACTAAAAAACTTATTAAATTGTTATGTTTAAGCTTATATTTTTTTTAAATATAGGCATTTGTGATTGATGTAATAAATGTAAAAATCGCCATTTATCTATATGAAGTGGGGGAAAAAAAAAGTCAGGGAAATTTGGACAAAAATTTCTGGAAAACCTGGAAAAGTCAGGGAATTTTATAATAGAAGTTCTGTAGCCACCCTGTGTTTGTAATTTGAAACAGTATGCATCACAAGCTATAAATTATTTTATTATATTTGGAATAAGGTACAAGGGAGGTGAATAGAAGGATTAAACACAATATGACTTTTACAATGAAAATAACACAATTCACACTTTACATTGCCGCCACTGGACAGAGAGCTAATGACTGCCTCTTAGAGAAAATCGACCTAGACTTAATTCTAAGTGTCCTATCATTATTTACCATTCTCCTTTCTCCCTTTTGTGTTGGTTTGGTTTCCTCTTTCAGGAAGTTGCGTTGCACATTTCACACTCCCTCCTGATGAGTTCTGATAGAATGAAACCTAGGTCGGGGGATTGGGCTGTGACCAGAGACAACCATCACCTCTTTGTCCATTGGCAGCAGTGTAAAGTGTGAACTGTGTTCTTCTTTTCATTGTTAAAGTCATATTGTGTTTATTCTTTTTATATGTTTATATGCACCTTTCCTATACCTTCTTCCAAATATAATACAATTAGCTCACAAAGTGAAAAGAGGTTTTCCTTAAAGATATAAATTATCAATATTGTAATTGCTGTGGTATGTGACTTTCCCTGTCAGGAAATACTCGGTGACCTCATCCCTAGCTGCTCCTGCTTGTACACGTGAAATAACAAAGTTCTCCATGAACCTTGTTTTGTCGTACCACTGTCAGAGTCAGATATGCGACCTTGACAGCCAGCACTCACGTACATTCCGGACAATTGCAAGATAATCCTCTAAGTTAGCGTGTTTGCAGCCCAAGGTACTATCTCAGTTGATAACTAAAATGAGTATGGAGCAGCTAAAGATGGCTCATTGCTGTAGATATATTGTTTAACTCTCTGTAAGAATTCAATAAAGAATCTATTTAAGGCGCACTTTCTGAACCAGCACATGAGAATCTATATAAGTGCGAGCAAAAGGGCCTATCAGTTTTCACACAACATGCCACAATCGGCGTGGGACCAGGGGCCTTACTTACCCTCTGAAGGAAGTTGTGCTACGGATTGTTATAGATCAAGGAAAATCTGTCAACCCTGGCTGGGTTCGAACCCACAAATATTGAGTCCTAGACCCTCAAGACCACCATCATATATCAATTTATTGGTTATTTTAAACAAAATAACTATTCAGTACATTCACATATTAATACTGATTGAAATAATCTAGTTGTTTCACTATGCATGCCATCATTCTAGTTTGAATTTCTATGTTATGGCACACTTTATTAAACATTGTGTTCTTAATCCAAGGGTAGTTTTGGTGGCCACATAGTCTAAGGTGCCACTGTCATACTAAACTAAACTGCCAATGATGAAGAGATCGGAGTTTGAATCCCAGGTGGATGTAATGTGTGTGGGTTTTTTTACTCTCCCTCCATGCAAATGTGGATACACTTCCTCTAAATTCAATCTTCCCCATCCCTAACTCATTATCTTAATTAGTACATGTGTGTATAACCCAAAAAGGTCATAAGATCTGGTACTTGAAAAAATGCAAGAGTAAAATGAAAATAATTTGCAATTACACAATATACAACTACACAAAATACAACTACACAAAATATTTTACTTATCTCTGAAAATAGATCCACTATAAATTTTTTAATTATCAACCCCTCACTCTAATATGCATTCAATTTAACAAGTAACACACAATTTTCTTCAAATGCAGCCATTGCCACTTTAACAAGTAACGCACAATTTTCTTCAAAAAGCAGCCATTGCCACTTTGTCCAGTAGCAGCACTGTAAAATGTGACCCACCTCGGTGGCGTAGTTGGCTAACACGCTTGTCGTGTTGAGCTCGACTGCTGAGGACTGGGAGATCGAGGTTCGAATCTCGGTCGGGTGAACAGCGGGGGGGTTCCTAAATGGTTTTCCACTCTCCCTCCACGCAAATGCGGGTTCATTTCCTATAATACAACCTTCCCAATTCCTAATCCATTAGAGTAATTAGTACTTAGAACGTATAACCCGAACAGGTAGTAAGACGCTGTTCTAAATATTATTATTATTATTATTATTATTATTATTATTATTATTATTATTATTATTATTGTAAAATGTGAACTGTGTGTTCATTTTTTCATAGTAAAAGCCGCGCTGTTTTCGCTTCTTTATCTACCCCCATTTCTTTCTTGTATTTATAACAAAAAGGTAAGAAGTTTTTCTTACAGGGCTATTAGCAACTTAAAATAACGTATTTCCTTGCCCTTTGTTTTGTGTCAGGAAGAGGCAGTTCCCTCCCAAAGTTAAACTTCTAACAGAGGAGGAATACCTCCAACAAGGAGTGGAGGAGACTAAGAAAGCCTTGGATGAGCTGAAGGGCTACTGTTCAAGTCCAGACTGTAACACCTGGAAGACAATCAGGAAAATCAAGCATCCCGACAGGCAAGTAGAGAAAGTACTTGGACTAACCAACTACCTTGGGGGCTTCACACACTTAATTATTTAGAAACCCTTAACAAGATCCACAGTATCCAACAAGTATGAAATTGGTGAGTTGTGAACAGACTAGCTGTCACGAGGGGGAACAAGATTAGGAATGAAGCCATCTGAGAAAGGTGAACAGGCTAGCTGTCACGAGGAGGAACAAGATTAGGAATGAAGCCATCTGAGAAAGGTGAACAGGCTAGCTGTCACGAGGAGGAACAAGATTAGGAATGAAGCCATCTGAGAAAGGTGAACA
>CABFVX010004847.1:33173-44350 GCA_902151425.1 Timema shepardi
GGTCTAAACAAGAGGACAAACTAGTATGTAACAAGCTGGTCTAAACAAGAGGACAAACTAGTATGTAACAAGCTGGTCTAAACAAGATGACAAACTAGTATGTAACAAGCTATTCAACACGAGATGACAAACTTGTAGCCAAACATTGAGGTGGATCAAGTTAAGAGTGGGTCATGTGGCCCACAAGCTAATACATTGTTAACAAACTACCCGACAAAGAAAATGTAAGATAATTTAAATATTGATTATTTTTGGTCATAATAATAATAATGTATTCATATACTTATTTTAATATCCATTGGGGCCAATAGTATTCATAATATGAAAGCATTCAAATTAATTTGGACCCTGTGAATAGTATACCCCAGTCTTGTACATGGTTATCCACTTGCACGTACCTCTAAACTATTAGTTACAGCATCCAAAATCTGCGGAAACGCGACTGTCAATGAGATTGATCATCGTGCTTTGACTAACATCGAACACTTCTTTGGAGTGATAATGTTATCACAATGGCTTTGTACCCACCCTGTCAGCTTAACCTCATACACCCTGATATATCATTGTAAAGTCTGCTAAAGGAAAGATGCAATCACTCAAACCTCACACTATTGATGACCCGAAACATAACAAATGAAATGGTTGCAGTTATTTCTTTGGCGCTGAATGCATCGCTTAGGAAGGCTGAGTGCTGTTCACGGGTGTCTCGAGACTTCCAGCATCAGTCGTACTCAGTATAAACACTTCATGTTACTATGGGTCCAAGCTATCTAAATATTTATATTAATAGAGGAGACATGTAGATGGTAAAATTAGAAAAAACCACCCTCACCACTTGACCCGGATTTGAACCTCTGTCTTTCACTCACCAGCAAGCCAGTCTAATGCTAGACTGACTGACTATACCGTGGGATCACTGATGCAGGTAATTAGTATACTCTTACAGCTGACTATTTACTATTTCGAGACCTAATATAATTATAATTTCATCATGCATTATAAAGTAACAACTATCTTACCTCTTAACCTGAATAAAGGTTTTTTTATCTTTACCTAGCAGTAGACAAACGTGGAGTTCACAAAAGAGGTTTTAGGACTATATGCTGTTTTTATATGCTAATGCCTTAAAATCCAATCCAAGAAGACAACAAAAAATATTTATCCCATTAACTTGCAACTTGTTAGCTTGTTGACTTGTTAGCTTGTTGACTTGTTAGCTTGTTGACGGTTGATAACCCATAAAATATGTGACATTTGACTGCCAAATATGCAAAATTAGTACACCACGTTAAATTTGTAGGTGTTTGCAAAAGTATATTGCTTTCTTTGCTTTCAAAAAATACTAACAATTCTTGAAATAAAAATACTATGATGTAACACACACTTGGTACCACCTAAGAATTTATTGAGCTGGAGTTTGTCTGTCATGATCTTTATTATTATTATTATTATTATTATTATTATTATTATGTTGATGTTCTTATAGGTTCATAGAGTTCATGAATGATTCATCTCATGTAAGTAGTGAAGAAATTCTGGCCTATGAGATGGACTTGCGGCACACATCAAACGATTTATTTACCGATGATGAAGAGTCATCTGATGATGAACAGGTATCACCGATATTTTCAAAAAAGTGAAAGATAAATACAGTGGTGGTGTTTTCGTTGAGACAAAACTATGGAAATAGACTAATTAGATCACACTTGAATTTTAACTAAATAGCATACCTAGCAGCTTTTATCGTGAAACATTTTACAACTTTTTTAAGGAGTGATAACAATTCTATTTAAAATTATGTAAAGAAAACTTATTGAATCAACCATTATTTATGTTGTTTATAGTTTGATTTTTAAATTGATTGTGATCTATTGCCATTTAATTGATCTATTCCGATAAGAAGGAAAGGTTTGCCCATTAACTCGTATTATATATTTAGTAATTTCATACATAAAAATGTCCAGTTTTATGAGTTGTAAAGATAAACCAAACCTGTCCCTCAGCTCTGCCAGATAAACTGAATAGGGTCTATAAGTACAGCTCTGGGATCAAGAGTAAGTATAATATTTACAATTGTATGAAAGCTAATTTAATTACTGATATTTTAATTTATAGTTTAAACAATTTACCCTCTTGGTACATAGATTTTACAAAGGAAATAAGACTGATATTATAAATATATATGTGTTTTATTGATCAATAGATCTGCTACACTTTTCCCCTAAATGTTCTGTTTTATTTACCAGGTTCCCCAACTTTGATGAGCTGGTCATAAGGATTAGCACACACTGGATACACACATGTGCTGTTAGGGAGTGTAAAAAAGATACACACATCTTCCTGCAACTATTTCACGCAGATGGCTGGGTAGAGATAAAAACACGCTTAGGAATAGAATAATCAGAAGGAGAAGGGGTTGTTGGTCCTTTTGTGAACTTAGCTGCCGACGCTCCAGATATTTTTCTAGCACACTGGTCCAAACTTGGAGCATAAAGGACAAGATTAGTGACAGTTCAGGAGGAGAGAGGGGACAGGAGTTGAACAAACCAAAACTGATGATAAATTGAGGAGGAGAGAGGGGACAGGAGTTGAACAAACCAAAACTGATGATAGATTGAGGAGGAGAGTGGGGACAGGAGTTGAACAAACCAAAACTGATGATAGATTGAGGAGGAGAGTGGGGACAGGAGTTGAACAAACCAAAACTGATGATAGATTGAGGAGGAGAGTGGGGACAGGAGTTGAACAAACCAAAACTGATGATAGATTGAGGAGGAGAGTGGGGACAGGAGTTGAACAAACCAAAACTGATGATAGATTGAGGAGGAGAGTGGGGACAGGAGTTGAACAAACCAAAACTGATGATAGATTGAGGAGGAGAGTGGGGACAGGAGTTGAACAAACCAAAACTGATGATAGATTGAGGAGGAGAGTGGGGACAGGAGTTGAACAAACCAAAACTGATGATAGATTGAGGAGGAGAGTGGGGACAGGAGTTGAACAAACCAAAACTGATGATAGATTGAGGAGGAGAGTGGGGACAGGAGTTGAACAAACCAAAACTGATGATAGATTGAGGAGGAGAGTGGGGACAGGAGTTGAACAAACCAAAACTGATGATAGATTGAGGAGGAGAGTGGGGACAGGAGTTGAACAAACCAAAACTGATGATAGATTGAGGAGGAGAGTGGGGACAGGAGTTGAACAAACCAAAACTGATGATAGATTGAGGAGGAGAGTGGGGACAGGAGTTGAACAAACCAAAACTGATGATAGATTGAGGAGGAGAGTGGGGACAGGAGTTGAACAAACCAAAACTGATGATAGATTGAGGAGGAGAGTGGGGACAGGAGTTGAACAAACCAAAACTGATGATAGATTGAGGAGGAGAGTGGGGACAGGAGTTGAACAAACCAAAACTGATGATAGATTGAGGAGGAGAGTGGGGACAGGAGTTGAACAAACCAAAACTGATGATAGATTGAGGAGGAGAGTGGGGACAGGAGTTGAACAAACCAAAACTGATGATAGATTGAGGAGGAGAGTGGGGACAGGAGTTGAACAAACCAAAACTGATGATAGATTGAGGAGGAGAGTGGGGACAGGAGTTGAACAAACCAAAACTGATGATAGATTGAGGAGGAGAGTGGGGACAGGAGTTGAACAAACCAAAACTGATGATAGATTGAGGAGGAGAGTGGGGACAGGAGTTGAACAAACCAAAACTGATGATAGATTGAGGAGGAGAGTGGGGACAGGAGTTGAACAAACCAAAACTGATGATAGATTGAGGAGGAGAGTGGGGACAGGAGTTGAACAAACCAAAACTGATGATAGATTGAGGAGGAGAGTGGGGACAGGAGTTGAACAAACCAAAACTGATGATAGATTGAGGAGGAGAGTGGGGACAGGAGTTGAACAAACCAAAACTGATGATAGATTGAGGAGGAGAGTGGGGACAGGAGTTGAACAAACCAAAACTGATGATAGATTGAGGAGGAGAGTGGGGACAGGAGTTGAACAAACCAAAACTGATGATAGATTGAGGAGGAGAGTGGGGACAGGAGTTGAACAAACCAAAACTGATGATAGATTGAGGAGGAGAGTGGGGACAGGAGTTGAACAAACCAAAACTGATGATAGATTGAGGAGGAGAGTGGGGACAGGAGTTGAACAAACCAAAACTGATGATAGATTGAGGAGGAGAGTGGGGACAGGAGTTGAACAAACCAAAACTGATGATAGATTGAGGAGGAGAGTGGGGACAGGAGTTGAACAAACCAAAACTGATGATAGATTGAGGAGGAGAGTGGGGACAGGAGTTGAACAAACCAAAACTGCTGATAGATTGTGGAGAGTGGGGACAGGAGTTGAACAAACCAAAACTGCTGATAGATTGAGGAGAGTGGGGACAGGAGTTGATCAAACCAAAAGTGCTGATAGATTGAGGAGAGTGGGGACAGGAGTTGAACAAACCAAAACTGCTGATAGATTGAAGAGAGTGGGGACAGGAGTTGAACAAACCAAAACTGATGATAGATTGAGGAGAGTGGGGACAGGAGTTGAACAAACCAAAACTGATGATAGATTGAGGAGGAGAGTGGGGACAGGAGTTGAACAAACCAAAACTGATGATAGATTGAGGAGGAGAGTGGGGACAGGAGTTGAACAAACCAAAACTGATGATAGATTGAGGAGGAGAGTGGGGACAGGAGTTGAACAAACCAAAACTGATGATAGATTGAGGAGGAGAGTGGGGACAGGAGTTGAACAAACCAAAACTGATGATAGATTGAGGAGGAGAGTGGGGACAGGAGTTGAACAAACCAAAACTGATGATAGATTGAGGAGGAGAGTGGGGACAGGAGTTGAACAAACCAAAACTGATGATAGATTGAGGAGGAGAGTGGGGACAGGAGTTGAACAAACCAAAACTGATGATAGATTGAGGAGGAGAGTGGGGACAGGAGTTGAACAAACCAAAACTGATGATAGATTGAGGAGGAGAGTGGGGACAGGAGTTGAACAAACCAAAACTGATGATAGATTGAGGAGGAGAGTGGGGACAGGAGTTGAACAAACCAAAACTGATGATAGATTGAGGAGGAGAGTGGGGACAGGAGTTGAACAAACCAAAACTGATGATAGATTGAGGAGGAGAGTGGGGACAGGAGTTGAACAAACCAAAACTGATGATAGATTGAGGAGGAGAGTGGGGACAGGAGTTGAACAAACCAAAACTGATGATAGATTGAGGAGGAGAGTGGGGACAGGAGTTGAACAAACCAAAACTGATGATAGATTGAGGAGGAGAGTGGGGACAGGAGTTGAACAAACCAAAACTGATGATAGATTGAGGAGGAGAGTGGGGACAGGAGTTGAACAAACCAAAACTGATGATAGATTGAGGAGGAGAGTGGGGACAGGAGTTGAACAAACCAAAACTGATGATAGATTGAGGAGGAGAGTGGGGACAGGAGTTGAACAAACCAAAACTGATGATAGATTGAGGAGGAGAGTGGGGACAGGAGTTGAACAAACCAAAACTGATGATAGATTGAGGAGGAGAGTGGGGACAGGAGTTGAACAAACCAAAACTGATGATAGATTGAGGAGGAGAGTGGGGACAGGAGTTGAACAAACCAAAACTGATGATAGATTGAGGAGGAGAGTGGGGACAGGAGTTGAACAAACCAAAACTGATGATAGATTGAGGAGGAGAGTGGGGACAGGAGTTGAACAAACCAAAACTGATGATAGATTGAGGAGGAGAGTGGGGACAGGAGTTGAACAAACCAAAACTGATGATAGATTGAGGAGGAGAGTGGGGACAGGAGTTGAACAAACCAAAACTGATGATAGATTGAGGAGGAGAGTGGGGACAGGAGTTGAACAAACCAAAACTGATGATAGATTGAGGAGGAGAGTGGGGACAGGAGTTGAACAAACCAAAACTGATGATAGATTGAGGAGGAGAGTGGGGACAGGAGTTGAACAAACCAAAACTGATGATAGATTGAGGAGGAGAGTGGGGACAGGAGTTGAACAAACCAAAACTGATGATAGATTGAGGAGGAGAGTGGGGACAGGAGTTGAACAAACCAAAACTGATGATAGATTGAGGAGGAGAGTGGGGACAGGAGTTGAACAAACCAAAACTGATGATAGATTGAGGAGGAGAGTGGGGACAGGAGTTGAACAAACCAAAACTGATGATAGATTGAGGAGGAGAGTGGGGACAGGAGTTGAACAAACCAAAACTGATGATAGATTGAGGAGGAGAGTGGGGACAGGAGTTGAACAAACCAAAACTGATGATAGATTGAGGAGGAGAGTGGGGACAGGAGTTGAACAAACCAAAACTGATGATAGATTGAGGAGGAGAGTGGGGACAGGAGTTGAACAAACCAAAACTGATGATAGATTGAGGAGGAGAGTGGGGACAGGAGTTGAACAAACCAAAACTGATGATAGATTGAGGAGGAGAGTGGTGACAGGAGTTGAACAAACCAAAACTGCTGCAATAATTTACTCCATTTGGTTCACAGTTTATTAAAACCAATTGTTTTAACTGTGCTTTGTATGTGGTGGCTCATCACTGCTAAGCTCCTTGTCGGACAACTTTTCCCTTAATTCTATAGCTCGGGGGGGAGGGTTGAAGGGAGAAGATTCGGGTATTTCTATCTATCTAGCGCCACTAGTCGAACATCTGACCATCCCCTCTCAATAATCTTCTTGTTTGTTGATGTCCGCGGCAGCCAGTGTGTGTACCAGTAATTTGGTGGGGGTGGAGAACTTAGCCGATAAAATAATAGAAATTTATTAAATATATTTTGAAGTCCTATTCCAAATAAACTTGAAGAGACATTTTGAAAAGAAAACAAATTGCTTATTACATGGATAAATTGTTGACTATCCGTACTTTTGATTATATTTATTACATTTTGTGTGATAACCAGCACGTGTCTCGAACACGTTCTCTTAGCTCTCATTCTGACCAGGAAGTGTCCTGCGTCTGACACTTCACTTACACATTATATCAAATACAGGCGCTAGATCAGATGTGCTGATTGGCTAGCTGTCCTGCCAAACCTCCCCTTTCCACTGTGAAGCCACGGGTGCATCTCACAGCTTCCGGGTACAGCCCGTTGCTTAAAAGTGAACAGTAAAACTAACAAATTTAGAAGACGCTAATAGTTTCAACAAAGACTTTATAAGAATCAAAACTACTAGATTTAAAAGTTGAAGGTTGAAAAATATAGTTAATGAATTTAAATTTAACTCATATATTGCTTAAACCTTTGGTTAAGGATTAGACAACTTATAATTAATATTAAACCCCGCACTTTCTTATAATTAAATATTTGGTCATAACATAGAGATTATATTAGGCTTAGACGATTGAAAAACAATGTATTATAGTGTAGTACTCTCAAAATGTTATTAAATGTCTTTGAATACTATAAATACTGGGCACTTGCAAGCCTATTACAAACACAGTGAATTTAGTAGTTTTAAAAGTGGTATTAAATTAACAAAATACATAATGGCAGACTAATATCTATTTAAAGTAAATGGTCGAGCGCTAAGGGCCTAAAACCCTGCCCACTTTACAATAGCTACATTTATTTAACAGTCAATAATTATGAAACTATTTCAATTGAATGTTGTCATTTATCTATATTTCTTGGTTTTTAATTTATTAGTTAAAGTTCTGGTGAGCTGGGTGTAACGGCAGACAGTCAGTCATTGGTGGGTGTTGCAGGAGCGCTGAACAGAGGTATGCTAATATCATTTGGAGTGGACCTAATGAGCAAGGAATATAATTAACTATATGGCTCTTTGTCTGTAATTGGACAAATCCATTATATCTAACTCAATATAGCAACTAAAAACCCTGATAATGAGTTCGAGTCAAATGTAACTAGAGAAAAACTATTAAAATAATTTGTTCCAAAGTTGTTTATTAGTAGTTGTCCTTAAAATATGTATTTAGGTTTTAGCATGACCTAAAATGCTGTCCTGTGGTTTTTCTTTGTAAATCTCCAGGAGAGATCATGTTCAAATCTCATTTGGAGATTACGAATTGAAGGAAGAGGGTGAGGTCTAGTAGAGCTATAAGGAGGGATAAAGGAGAGTTGAGAAAAGTACAGAAGCATTTTTGAGGCAAAAGGTGGAAGTAGAGAGGATCTCATTAGAAGATGAAGGGCCCTTGCAGGGAAGTGCTGTACAGGGCGTACTTTGTACCCGTTGTCACATATGCAGCAGAAACATGGACAGTGAATGTAAGAGAGACTAGGAATGCAGAGTATATGGGGATGAAGTTCGCGAGGAGCTTGCTAGCTGTCATGAGAAACAGGATTAGGAATGAAGTCATCCGGAAAATAGGGAAAACATGAGATGGTAGAGGAAGCAAGACTGATATGGTATAAACATGTAAAGAGGATGGGGGAGAGAATACCAACATAAAAGAAGGAAAGGAAGTATGTAGGAAAAAGACCAGAAGAGAAGCCAAGAAAGCAACATCAAAACATATATAAGGTGGAACCGGGGCAAGGTCAGCACTCATTTGTATCGTAGGAGGGGAATGGCACGAATCAAATTCTCGCCACCTTCAAGAGAAGTGGTAGATCGAATGCACATGGCAGCGTGGCTCCTTTCTTCACCACCCCCATCTGAATTGCCACCAGAGTGGGCTTTTTTAGATGAAGAATGGGCCCTCGACGTCACAGAAGAAGTTGCACTGGATCTTCCAGACATCATCGAGAAACAAGCCCTAGACACCGACTGTTGGGACAACTACCGCCCATCGATTACTGAACTTGTTGATGTGGTCAGTGACATAGATGACTCAACCAGCAGACTATGCTTCTCGTAAAACTACCCTGAGAACCTTACAGGAGGACCCCAACATCCTAGAGGCCATGCAAGAGTTTGGAGTTTCGAACATCTAGTCTACTGTCTTACATTTGTACCTTACGTATTTAATTTGTATTGCTGTATTATTTTCATGTAATAAAGGCCTTGTCAGGTCCCCTCTTCCGATGTGCTGTCCTGTCCTACCAGACCTTCCCTTAGTTCCAGGCAACATCAAAACCTAAATAAGCTGAAACTGGCTGTCACTTGGTCACATTGAAGGGGTGGAGCCAGCTACTTGCACATACCATGTGTATCTGCAGCTTAGGAGAACACAGTCATAAGGTAAAACTGTGAATAGAGTAGTCGGCACTTTTCCAAAAGCCATGAAAAAGAAAGGAAGTTGTAAAAAGGCTAGCATTCATTGAAAAGATTCCTATTCCACTCTTTAATGGCAATACAAGCTCATACTTACACTTGCCATCACTTTCCAACCCATTGGTTTCCTTGTTATACCCAGCCGAACATTAATATAACATTCACTTATGGTAGCTATAATAATAGTCATACACAATGGCTGCAAAGTCTTCAATTGATATCTTTTGATGAAGCTTCAAAATAACTCCTTAAATATTTAAATTAAGATATGAAAAAGTTATCTTGTTAGAAACTTTTATTTTTGATTTTATATGGTTATATTATGTGAAAGAAATTATTGGAATAGTTCAAATATATTTTTTAAAAGATCTGCGAACCAATAACACCTCCCATTTATGTTTTGTGGCATTTTGAAGTTTCAGAGTGTGAAGATCAATTCACACAAGGCCCACAACACTGCACAGTAGTTGTGGCGTTGAAAACTGTAGTTATGTCAGCTCATCCCATCGAAAACATGTTTAGTCAATTTTACAATCAAATATAAACAAACATAGCTACTTCTTTGTTTCTCTAGTGCGATAGGTTGGATTATTTTTTTTAATTGCCGAGACAATATTAAATATTGGATAAGCAACAACAATAATTTACTATGCCATATCAAACTTTCAGGTGTAGAAATTGTTTCCTAACAATACCTTAGAGAATCGATTCTATGAAGATAGCGGCTGTTTCAAGCAAAGAACCGGAATAAGAGATTTGTTATGACAGGTGATGACTCTTGTGCAATACTATTGAATGATAGCTCGAATCCCAATGCTGGAGTGAGGAACTTATTATTTGTAGGTTGGATATATCGGTACTTGAGGTTCTGATTGATATCAGGGAAATACTACATGGTCGCCTCCCGGTGCCAGAGATCTTGGCCACGTCAATAAACACTGCAAAAAGAAGTTATATATCTGTGTGTGTAGACCACCGAGGACAGGGAGATTGAGGTTTGAATCTCGGTCAGGTGAACTGGGGGTGGTTTTTCACTCTCCTCCACGCAAATGCGGGTTCACTTCCTCTAAATTCAACCTTCCTAATCCATTAGCATAATTCGTACTTAAGCGTGTAACCCGAACGGGTAGTAAGACGCGGTGCTAAATAAATAAATATAAATTTTTAAAATCTGTTTGTAGGAGGTGAACGACAGAAACAACTGCAAGGCTGAGCAGAAGGTTTGCATATTCTGCCTAAGTTGGTAGAAGGGGAAATGGTAAAAATTCAATTAGCGATATTGTCACCTGATGTTGATACAGAGGGTGATACAAAGCACTAACTAGAACAATAAACATAGAACTGGACATGACTGACCAGATCAAACGTGTACTAATAGTAGTACTCAAGGACTTGACTAACATAAACACCAATATGAGACAACACAAGATGAAGAGAGGGAAACCCCCTAGGAAGTAAGCGAGGGCTGTTGCTTATACAGGATAGAGCAATTAAAATGAGTTGGTTTTAGGTTGGCAATACTAGTTAATGGTATGACTGGGTATAATTAATTTGGTGGCGATAGGCGTCCATGGATTCAGTACACAATGGCTAGTTGGTTGGTGCTACAACGCGTATTTGCTGTGAATGGTGTGAAGCAGTTTATTAAGACAAACTTGGTAATTGAGGTTTAACGTGCACTTAGACGAGAGTTTGGGGACGGGCGTGGCCGGGGCCCAGTATCAACATGTGGATAAGTCAGTGCCGCGGAGGTGAATCAGTGCAGAATAAACCATCAGAACATGTGGAACGTGTGATAGGGATCATGGAGTAGGGCCCTTGTTTTCCATCATCTTGTACCTGGATCTTTGTTTTCACTTAGCGCAAGAACTGAGCCAACATGACAAGAATGTCCTGTTGCAGTGTTATAGGGACCATGGAGTAGAGCCCTTGTTTTCCATCAT
>CABFVX010004847.1:45806-58909 GCA_902151425.1 Timema shepardi
AAACTAGCCAATGTTTACTTGATGCCTCTTCGCCAAATCAACTAGCCCTGGTCTGCCGTCTGGCGGAGGGATATGGAAAACCCTCGCCGAACTTTCAAACTTCTACATTGGTCAAGAAATGGAATACTGCATTGCGACAATGACGCGTCCAATCAGCGGCTTGGATACCCTGTAAAGTTACATCATACTGATGTAATGGACTGTTTAAACGTAACTGACTTGGATGTGAAAACCCCTCCCCCTTGTTTCCGTGTTTTAGACTCATTATAAAGAAGATTGTAAATATGTATCATTATTACTGCACGTTGGACAGATGTAGGGATCACATTTATTTGAACGTCTGGTAGAGACGTATCATATTTACTGCACGTTGGACAGGTTTAGGGATCACAATTATTTGAACGTCTGGTAGAGACGTATCATATTAACTGCATGTTTGACAGGTGTAGGAATCACCACAGAGATGTAGCATGTTAAAAAAGAAAGTTTGATAGATGTATTATCGCTATTGAACTTTAGAAGTATACAGTTAGGAAATAACTTTTTAAATGTAGAACCTTAGAAACGAACTTTTAACCTTATTTAAATTATGTTTGTTTTGCAACCTTTTATTAAGGTCATGAACGAGGGGCCTAAATTAGTATGTTAAATGTATAGTCAACGCAAAGAGGTTTTATGTTTACTTAGCTAACTTTGTGTTTGGATCACGTTGATCCAACTCCTATGTTAATTGTTAGTACTTTGAATTAACGTAAATTCAAGTTAAGTTCGTTCGATATGTCAAGGGAACATGTGTAAAACTTATTCTTCATTTACGCTTTGAAAGACCTTAAGTCTTGTTTTGGCTTATGTGTAACCAGCCATAACATGTTTGAAGGACCTTAAGTCCAGTTTACTTTGTGAATTCCTGCGCAAATAAGCCAATGTTTTCTTTCAGAATAGTAGCTATAGGATGTTTTGAATTAAGGCCGTCTTTCCCCGTGTTTGCTTCATACTTTTTGACAATTAAAGAATATTTCATTTAAACTTTGTTCTATTTCCTGTTGTTATTTTCTATGTATTGTTACATCCTTCCTGTCCTATAGTTTTAGAGGCCTTATCTATAGGATCGGCGGAGGGTGTAATAATTCTAGTGGCCTATCTACAATATTGAATTCGGAATGGTATTTAGAAATAACAGATGTCCTTGTGCCTGAGTCGCGCCAGTGCTAGCTTGAACATATTTGGTTTCAAGAAGATGAAGACACTGCCCACACTCCTCGTCACAGAATAGAAACACTGTGCAGTTCCTTCGCAGGATGCATCATTTTCCTGTTTTATGGCTTCCGCGGTTATCGGATTTCTTTCTTATGTGGGCATATAAAAAAGAGGGTGTTTTCTCGTCAACTCAACAATATTGACGACTTAAAAAGTTCAAAATTCTCCATGGGGTTGATGCCATTTCACCAGAACCTCGTAGGCACGTAATACATCTTTCACGAGTGATTGCAGCGTATTAAGCCGAAGAAAGTTTTCGAAAGGCGAAATGATGTGCTAAACGAAGATTTACTATGAACAGTGTGTGAGACTACGCAGTCACGTAACTTTCAACCCCAAGGATACACACATTTCACTTGTAAGAAAAAGAAGGGCTGAGCATGAATCCTGATTTTAAAAAATCATCTAATTGGCCCAAAAATGGGGTGAGAAGTGTGGTCTTGCTGCAAGAAACACAGATTTATCTGATTGCCAAACCCTACCTTAACCTCTGACGAGACGTGTATTAATCACAACTTGGGAATGTGTGGAATGCCAGGCCTCCGCCGTGGTTTGAATTCCGAGTTAAACTGTAGGTCCTCCGTTTCATCTCACAATCACCCTACCAGTAATCCGAACGGATAGCAAGGCGTGGTGCTAATAATAATGCTGCAGGAAAGAGGTAAGTTTGCTGAGGAGCTGGAGCTGGACGTCGTATGCCATCAGGAACCATACAGTAAGGCGGAAGAGTTTCACACATGCCGATAACATCCAGGATAATAGCCTTTGGGGATCCTCCCTTCAGTCATAGCATTGTCTTTAATGGAAATATTACGGTTACCAAGTATCGCCAGTACAGCAGCACCAATATAACATGTGTGAAACTGAGGTCCAGGATAGGCAGATGAATACCAGGGTGTGTACTGGGTCAGGAAAAAGTCACTAATTGCAGAAAAAGTCACGAATTTTTAATATTTTTGTCATAGTCACGAAAATAATCGTAGTTTGAATTTCCCGCAATTCGTAACAACGCGAATGCTTCAAAGATAGCGCTCGCTATCCACTACACGTGATGGCACGCGCCAGTAGGAAGTTGCCTGATTGTTTTGTTTATGATTCCAACGACAAGGTTAACTTTCGCCATCTTGTATTAAATTTTAATTTGGCGTGCTACTTGTCCCGTGGGTTGTGTGAGTGCATTATGCCATGTGTGTGTCTACAAATAATGGTTTTCGGGTGAATGAATTGGAATTCAGGTTTTGTAGATGATACGGGAAAATACCAGGACACTTTCTACAGAAACCGGGCGTTCATCTGTGTTGTGGATCTGGATCAAGATGTTGGCGGCAATTATCAATTTTTTACGCTTTCAGTGTTCCGACTGCAATTTTAAGGTGGTGTAAAATGTATATTATAATTTCAAATTAACGTTGGCAGCAAATATCAATAGTTTTCGCAGTGAAATATGGCGTATTATTTATAAAATATAGGCCTAAAATAATATTATTAGTGTTAATATTTAATCCTTGACGTAATTCATCTAATTTTAAAGACCATTCCTTCAAAACAGTTGAAATTTACCAATTTTTAAAATGATTTTCGTTGTCTAATGGGCACATAAAATATTAGGCCTAAATTAATTTTTAATCGTGTGTTGCGAAAAAAATCCATACTTTTTTTTGGGGGCATTCAAAGATTTTATGTGTGAAGTTTAGGCTAATCTGTTAAAAGATCTCTGACAAGACATCTTGTGAATGTGGGGAATGCCAGGTCTCCACCGTGGTTCGGATTCCACGTTAAACTGTAGGTCCTTCATTTCATCTCACAATCACCCTACCATTACACATTAGCGTAAGTGCGTATAACCCGAACGGGTAGTAAGACGCAGTGCTAATAATAATAATAATGTTAAAAGATGCCTGGTAAATGTTCGTTCAAAAAGTTTTGGCTGACTGTTGAAGAAAATAAATACTCAAAGTGGTTGCGCCCTGTTGAAGATGACCAGTATATTGTACATTTTATATAAGCCACAGTGGGTTTAATGGAGTGAAAATTCATGGAAAAGGTAAGAAGCATTTGGAACTAACCTCTGCCCTACTCCAAGGTGTTTTTTATTATAATATCTAGGCCCGATATACAATATAATGCTATACCGTTTTCCGAAGGATTTTTTTTTTGCACCGCGTTTTACTGACCGTTTGGGCTATACGCCCCCGAAGGTATTTTGTGGTCAAAAAAGGTCACCAAAATGTCACAAAGTTTTGTTCCTCTAACTGAGTAGACACCCTGAATTCTGACGAGCATGTACTTCTAATACTTGGAAGCCATTGAGCAATGCCTAGAACAGAGGGAGGAAATAGACGAAGAATACCAAGGGATACTATCGGTATACACTGCGGATGCCCATGCCAAGTCACTAATGTGCTACAGCTCAAGGACAGACAAAAGAGGGGAAGCCCTTGAGGAGGTGTTGAACACGAGGCGGCCAGTGGTAATGAACCAACAGAGCAATCTGGCAACTTACGCAGAAAGAGCAGGATCATTTACAAATATAGATGTCACCATAAGTAATCACGAAGCCGCCGACATCCTACAAGGATGGAGGTTAGAAGAAAACCTAACCATAAGTGATAATAACTTAATAGTCTTTGAGATAACCACAAAAAAAGAACAGTTATGAAAGCACTAGGTAAGCGACGAAGATACAACATCGCCAAAGTGGACTAGGGAAAGCTGTGAAAGGAATGGGTGCTGAAACGGTGTCACCTGAAGTAACTCACACAGGCTCTATAAACAGCTATGAGAGTGGTGACACCCTTGCAGAGAGAAAACACCAAGGTAAAAAATCGATCGTAGAATGACCACCTGCAGAGACTGTGTAGGGATGCAAGAAGAGCAAGGAAAAAATATCAAGGATGTTCGGACTCGGCAGAAAGATGCATCTTATTGGACCTTTAGCGAAAGAAAAAAAGCTCATACGAGACAAGTCTGGCTGCAGTAAAGAAAGCGAGCTGAGAACAGTACTTTAAATAACGCCCTGCTAGTAGCCTGTGGGGAGTCCTTTTTAAAATAGTAAAAGTGAAAATAAGGCCTCCTGTATTGATTACGATCATGCAAATATCAGACGGGTTCATGACTTCCTGCTGAGAAGAATTGGCAGAACTACTGTTTTTAAAGTTGATCCCAGATGACACCATGGAAGATGAAGGACATAAAATAATGGACCTGCACGAAGACGTCACCGAAGGGGAGACAGTAACCCAGGAAGAAGTCAAAAAGTTCATAAGACTCAATGAAGAAAAACCAAGCATCTGGACCAGATGGTATAAAGTTTGAGCTACTGCACTAAATAATAGATGTGATATCTCCATATGTCGCCCAAATGAAGATCGAATGCCTTGTACAAAGCAGGGTGCGAACGTCCGGAATAGCGTGAAGTAGTTGTACTAAACAAGGGATAGGACAAAAAAACACTGCTTTCTAAATCATATTGACCAATATACCGCCTACATACCTGTGGGAAACTACAAACAAAGCTATTGTGTGCTAGACTCTTGAAACACCTAGTGGTGATATGAATGCACCAGAGGCAATAAAATTTCAGGCATCGAAGGTCTACGAAAGATGTGATAGCTATGGCGCGACAACGCGAGAGAGAAATATGTGGTCGGGATATGCATGTACATCTCGAGAGCATTCTACAACTTGTGGTAGTCAACTCTTCGAGAGGATTAGCTAGATTGGGTGTCTCAGTTGACTGTATCACAAATTCCGGGACTTGCGTAAAGACAAATACGCCACATTAGGGTGACCGGGATTATCCCTGAGTAAGAAACTGACGAAGGGTTGTCCTCAAGGATCAGGGAGTGGACCCCAATTTCGGGATAAAGGACTTGAGCCTGGGGTGCAAGAACTCGAATCAATCCCCGGTATGGCAGGACTGGTGGCATTTTCATACGAAGGACTAGAATGCAACTGGAAACCAAGTGCATACAGATACTAGAAGATCTAAATACCTGGTGCAAAAAGATGAAGCTGAAACTAGCGCCAGCAAAGGCCAATATCATTAGTAATGTATAAAAGAGTAATCATAGGTAAGAGAATATGTCATTTCCCTATGTGGACGATAAGAATGTATCAGGAAGATCTTGTATCCATTGTAGGCTACGGGACCAGCGCGTGGGTCATCTAGGTCAGGTTGGACGCGTTGTTTAGGAGGCCTCAGGGGGGTATTCTGAGGCTTTCCTGGGGGAATACTCGACCATTTCGATGGACAAACTAACCGTTAAACCGAGTGTATACCCATTGAATTTAGTGATAAGGAGGGGAGGGGTGAAAAGCACAACAGACAGAAGAATATTTTATATGTTCAGGAGCGCCTGAAGTTTTGACACCAGCAACCCACCCAAGGTATTGTTCACTATGCACGAGACATGGTTCATACAAAGCACTTCTTCATGACAGAGGACTTACTGACCGAAGTGAATGTGACTGGAGATGAGGCGTTACCTAAGAACTTTGTCTGGGAATGGATAAACACTCAATACTTGAACAGCAACCAACAACATGACGTGTTCGGTGTTCCAATGATGCAGTATTTACGAGATACTACGAGACGGTATCAAATTGAAACTCCTCGACAAGATCACGACTTTAGTTTCAGGAAAAGAAAAGGAAAACTGCATAAACAAACTAAAAACAAAAAGTCTAAGACAATACAGAGAAAGACGAATAAATAGAAAAAACTACGAAGACAAGGGCTTGGGCACAGAAGAAGAATAAGAACGAAACACTTAATGAGATGAGTCAAACAGTAATAACGGGACATACAGGAACTGGGAAAAAGTAGTAGTTGTTGACTACAAAACCAAGACTGGGTGAAACGACGGGAAAAGACGATAAGTTAGGAACCTCTCTAGGTATGTTGAAAATACTTGCCGCGCTACTGAAGATCTGCTTTAGGTACTGGTACCCTGTACTGAAATTCCGGTAAGGATATCCAAGACGATGAAAGGAACTTATAATGTGGTATGACAGACATAAGATACCACATTGCCTCGGAACATTTGGAAACAAATTGAATCCCTGGCCGGAGCCGTCGGGCATCCTGTCTATCAGCTGGCCCGAAATGACGACTGTTAAGTAGCAACCTAGTCCAGCTAGTTCATTAAATTCCACTTTAAGAGTCCCATTATCACAAGGATTACGTGAACAACCCTGTTGTAAATACCGAACACCGCATTAGTGTTAAGTTAGACTTAGAATAATGACTAGAGGTAGAGTATCTAGTTTAGTTATAAAAGACAATTCTACTATCACACTACACTTGTTTGTACTAGAAATCAAGTGTGCTAGTTAGCTCCTAGATATCTGTATACAAGCTAATACAATAGAGACGGGACTGAATATTCACACGCTGCTTGTTTGGTACTAAGTTATCGTTCAAATATGTATGGAAGGTCAAAGATTAATTTTGGGTGCAGCAACTGCATTAATTATTAATAATGATATTGATAATTATGAGAAGGAGCGTTGGAAAAGAATATGGACACAGGACTGGCTGGAAAGTAGAAATAATGGTCACGGGATGCTTAAAATTATACATTCGGAGATTAAGTAGGATAAATTCGGCGTGGCACTAACGTCTAGTATCTCCCTAAATTTTTATTCATTTATTTAAGATGTGGTCAGAGCCCCTTAAGCCCATGAGTGTCCAAGTACACGATCCTTGATAAACAAAATTCTTTTTTTAGGCCTACGCACTTTATTTTCTAAAAAACAACCACCCAAGGCTGGCAAGCTATCAAATTTATTTAAATTAAAATTGGGTCAGGAACGCAGTTTGTCGATTTTAGATTACATGTTTTTAGTTAAATATATATTAAATATATTGTAATATTGTGGTAATTTGGTATTATCTAAACAAGAATGCTTAGAATATTTTTAAGCCAGCAACAAAATCACATGAGATGACCATCTTGGTGCCATTTTTACCATTTCTCCACACACAGTATCAGCGTGCATTTATTGGTTGAATTACACAGATTTATGTCGGAACTAGTACGAAAATAGCGCCTGTTCTCTCCTTACGACTAGTATGGTAGCCAGTACCAAGGGGCAGGACCAGTATACTTTTTCTAATTCACATGACGCTATATGATGTCGTGCTAGCTAACTCACTGAATTTCATGTACGAGCTAGTGTCGTGTGTTACGAGTATTAGAATTATAAAAAAGGAAATAGAGTAAAGTAGAAAGCAAAAATAAATAATATTAGGAAATATGACCCAGCCTATTATACACGATGTTTGGCCATACATAGACATCGAAAATGGAAAAAAAGGTAGGTTTCTGTAGATTTGGTGTTAAATATCTGTCCTTGTAGTTAGTTGTTGTCTTGTCGTTATTATCATCTCTGGTTATTATTTCACTGAGTTTTTTTTTATGAAGGATAACAATTTTAAAATCGAATGCATGGAAACTAATTGGATAGTAGTGTGGTATTTGGCCACATGGTGTGCTAGTTATAACAAAATAATAATAACAATTTAAGAATAAAATAAAATTAGATTAAAAATAAACTTTGAAATAATAAAACAAATATTACTTTATATATATATATATATATATATATATATATATATACACACACATACATAGGGTGTTTTTTTAAGTTGGCACAACGATATATCCTTAAAAACCCAATTAAGAAAAAAAAAATGTTACGTACAAAGTTCTTGGTTTTGAGACACTGACAACATGACATAGTTTATTTTTTATTTAGTGGACGTCTACAAGGTTATCTCAAGCATAAGAAAGGGGGGTGGGGAAGGAGGGCAAAATTCCCCGGTCCCAGCTTGGATTCGAGACCTTTTCTTCTCATTTTGGACAAAAATATAAACATTTTAGTGAATTGGAATAAAAGTGCGATGTAATACGAAATCTAAATTAAGCACACTAATTACCAACTATTTAAACTTTAGTGAATAAACAATAAACAAGATTAAAAGCTACGCCATTAAGGCTATTGAAATATTGGTGATTTAACGGGAGAAGTCAATTATTTTAATGTGATACACAAGACAAATTTTTCTAAATCTACTCTTCATTACCTAAAACTGCTCAGCAAAATAACATAGCTCAATATTGGACATTTATTTCCGAATTTGTGCGTTGCTTTGCACACACCCGGGACACTCCCAGTTTATAATGACTAAACAGAACAATCTTTTAGTGTGCTTAGCTGAATAAACAATGGGTCAACAAAGACTAACTGATTTCGGAAAACTATTCATTGAATAAAGACTCGCACGGGCATTGAATTTTGACTTAATCATTAAAATGTTTGCTGTTGAAAAATCTCGAAAGGCGAATTTCAAATGACTACTTTATATTCTAAGCTGTTAAGTCTGAATTAAATGTTTAAGTTTTAAAAAAAAAACGAGAAATAAATTATACATGCGAAGGGATCAAAGGGTAAGTCTTTTATTTAAGGTTCTTTCCTAACAATTTTCAATTAAAAATATGTGTTGCTAATGATCATTGTATTTCTGAAAAATTGATGTGCATAGTTGGATGGTAACTAAGTTGTCTTGGGAGAAACTTCTGGAATAATTTTCTTAAAATTGTTGTTAAAAATTATGTACTTGTTTTGCTATTTACATAACAATATAATTTCTGAGAGGTTCCTTTTCTTTAGGACTGTAAGGCGTCTGAAAAGTTGTGAATTATAGTAATGGATAGTGGGCCCGCCAAAATAATTTTCCTCTGGGCCCATAGTGTCTCTTGATGGAACTGCTTATATGCACACCAACATTGTCCTCACAAGCATCCCTCCAACACTTATGAATTAATACACTTAACTACCATGTTGATACATGGCTTACAAGTTTTGAGTAAATATCTCAATTTTTTAATCAAAAGAACTAAAAAATAAGCGCAGTGCAACGTAATTTTTTTTTACCTCATACCATAAACAAATTGCGCGCTCGCTATTATTAATCGATAGTAGCGCTTTTTTTTATTCAAAGTTTGATGGCTTAAAGTAAAGATTAGCTAAACCTAGAGATTTTAGTCCCTGCTCACGGCGAATAATGGTAGTCCTTAGTAGCGCTTCTTTTGGAGTTATGGAGAAATGTATTCAAAGTTCAAACAAGGATTTGTTATCTTGGTGTAGTTTCCGGTGGGTGTCGTCATGGCGGCAGGTGGAGATTACGATAAGCCTGTTGTTATGATTTTGGGCGGTAAGTAATTGTTTAAAGCTTTTATGACAGTAAAAACTGTATGTATCAATAAAAAGATATACCTTTCCAAATTTTAAGCCAATTACAATTTTGGACTAAAGGTATTAAATATGCTTTTCACAGCGTTATTATGGATAGGGCTTACCAATGTGTAACCAATTATGCATTAAAAATAAATTCCTTAATGTAATAATTCATATATTTTTTAGCATAGATCTATTTTAAATTATATAGTCTTATATTTAACATCGATGGGTTAGGCGATATTTCACGCATGGCCTAGGGGTACTGCTATTTTAAAAGTATATTTCACTTTACTTGATTTTAGAATAAAATTATATTTGGGGATAAGTATCCATAATAATATATACTTCTTTATAGCTTCAATCTTGCGATTGATTGGCAATGCAAGTGATCACACGGCACACTTAAAACTATCGACTTAAACAACGTTTATGATTATTTTTGAGAAAATATTTGCTTTCAAAAAAACTGTTATTAATTTCATAGGCCTAAGACAAAAAAAATTCAGTCATAAAAATATTTCTGTTAGTTAATTAGTTAATTAACTAGGCCTAGTTAAAATTTCCATCAAAATAAGAGCCTATACACACACCACTTTTAATAGACACAACTAGTCTCTAAATGTGTTAATCCATCAAATATTTAGTTTTAATTGAATTTCAATAGAGTAGTATGAAAGTTAGACTGGTTTGATTACTTTTTTATTATCATGAAACATTGAATTTGCTACATAAAAAGGCAAGGTGTTTATGACGTGGTTGTTGTAGATTTTTGTGTTTCGCGATACCTTGTGATAGGGCTGAGCTGAGCAAATATTTTATAAATTATTAATCAAAAATAGTCTTAAAACCCTCTAATCCCAAAGAATTATCGCCTTTACAAACACACAATATTTGTCTAAAGCCTCCACACTTCATGTTTTTATGCAGCAACCCCAACACTTGCAAAGAAGACACAGTTATCCTTTTGTTTGATTTGAAGAAATCTTGAAAAGTTACAAATGAAATAACATGATATAAACTCACTAAGAAATTTGTTTGAACTAACTGACTATGATAAAACACCTTTTAGATGTCATCACAAATATAAAAGCCGAAATCAACGTTTAAAATAATCGTTATGACTAAACCTAACTTTCATATCTTTCGTCTTGAATTATAAATGTGAACTGTTCAAAATTACTTTAGTAGTGCCGGGTATTTCTCAACTCATTATACCCTATACAATCCACCCTTCCCCCTACACACATACATACATACTGTAATAAATACTAGCCCTATATTATAATTTTATAGGATTCATATAATTTCACAACATAATTTTATCAATATAAATTGTAGAAAAGGAACTTGTAAAGTTTAATTTCTTGTCACCGTTAAGAAAATGTTAAGTTTTGCACAATACCATTGAGATAGGCTACCACCTTGAAATTTGTAGGCCTACTGATTGGCTACAACACATGTACCTTAGGTGTGAATTTGTTTGAATTAAAAAAAAAATTTCAAACTCAAAATAAAGTTTTTTCAAGAGTACTAATGATTTTTTTTAATATACAAATATTTGAAGCTATATATCAAATGAAAGCTCTATTCATAAGCTATAAAATGACTGGTATCTGTCTCAGGTAGCCTGATGTAGCTACTATAGATATATAGTAAATGGAATTTAGGTTAATGATGAATAGCAAATTTTTGGGGATCCAGGCAATTTAAAAAAATCATTATATCTTAAATATGGGTGAACAGAAAAATTTGAAAAAAATAAATAAAATAAACATCCTATGGTAGTCAAATTCATATCAAATTAAGATTTTATGTGTTGGTTGATTTGACATGGAATGACTCAAAACCACTCTTGGTAGACCCGACCGAGATTCGAACACCAATCTTTCCGTCATGAGCTGGCCACTCTAACATGAGAGCGGTGATGCTTTAGACCAGCTGTTCCCAAACTATGGTGGCGTACCACCATTGGTTCATACAATTACTCCTGGGGGTAAGCTGTGAGAAGCCAAACAAAACAAACAAAGTTGTAAAAGGTTGGTGCTTTATCAAACCTTACAAATATATTACGACCTAGGCTAACCAAAAGTAAAACAAATTTAAACATTGATGGTATGGGTGGCAACATTAATTTGAGCTCTGACAGTTGGGGTTATTATATCCCTAGGCATCATTAAAAATGTACCAAAATAGTAAATATTCACCATTATCTTGGTACAGAAATCACCAGCGGTACACCATTAAAAAAGTTTGGGAACCGCTGGGTTAGACCATTCGGCCACTGAAGCGGTTAAGCGAGTAAGATGGTGAGAGCAGCAGAAGAGAAGGATCTGTATTGAGTGATTAGAGGGCTATGGAAGGTGGTAAGGATCCCAGAGGACTGGTACAAGACAGGAAGAAGTGTGGAAACTACAGGGAAGTCACCCTGATAAGCCACTGTGCGACGTTGTATGAACAGAAACTGGAGAAAAGAGTTAAGAGTAACAGTGGAAAGAGTATTAACGGAGGAACAGAAGAGCTTCACACCAGGAAGGTCCACAGCAGAGCTCATATTCGAGGTAGGGCATCTGCAAAAGAGACGCTATGAGAACGAGAAGGACCTGCTGATGACCGTGATGTTAAGTACGGTACGGAAAGAACTTGGGAAGAAAGGATTGAGGGATGAGACTGGAAAGAGTGAGGACTGAGGAATATATTCAAAGGGAGTGTGGGAGGGAGAGGACAGGGAGGTTTGAACTGAGAAATGGTCTGAGCAAGGAAGTGCACTCTCAACACTATTGTTCACTGAAGTGATGGATGAAACAAGGAAGAGTTGGGAAGGAAAGTATGAAAGCAATGGTTTTATGGATGACCTGATGATAAGGGCCAATGAAGAGAAAGAAGTCTAGGAGCAGTTGGATGTGTGGGAGGAAGGGGTGGTGCTGGATGGAATGAGGTTTAATGTAAGGAAGAGTTGGCACTCACGATATGCAGACTGAAGCGAGGAATGAACCGACACCTTAGCTCGGGAAGGAAGGCCACGCCCATAAAAATAAATGACGGTTGCTCAACGAAATATTCTCTCGCTATTGTCTTTCCCCTCTGCGCACTCCTCCCCCTCTTACCTCCTCCCTCCTTCCAGTTTATACCACCGTGTAATAGTGCTTTCTGGTCGGCGGGAGATTCATCTAGAACTCTCCCCTCTCACTCCCTCTTCCCTCCTCCCACTCTCTCTAGGCATGTGACCTTAAGGTTTTCTGTACCATATAAGTGAATGTTTTGTAAATATTGTAACACCTTTACGCGAGTTAAATGACACCTTTCTAGCGCTCAGAAGTAGGGATGACAGTGGGAGGGGTGGGAAAATTAGATTTAAAATATAACTGTTGGTGCCACTGATTTTATTTTACCGCCAAAGGTTGCTCTTGTCATTGCCTATCCAATGACCTTTTGGTTTGTGCATTTACAATAAGATTTTAAAGTGTGTTATTAAATTAGTATTTTGAGAAGAAAAGGCCACTGTAAGGGGAGGCATGGGACACTGTAAGGGGAGGCATGGGACACTGTAAGGGGAGGCATGGGACACTGTAAGGGGAGGCATGGGACACACTAAGGGGAGG
>CABFVX010004848.1:16614-27815 GCA_902151425.1 Timema shepardi
AAAAAAAAAATAGAAAATTAATTTTATATATATATATATATAGTAAAATAAGAAAATTAAAATCATACCGTAATTAATATTCCAAAAACGAGATACAACAATGTACTATTATCAAAGATTTGTGCCAACATTCAAATGGTAGGGTGTCATTATTGTGCAGAAAAGGACTAAAAGAAATTGGCACTACAAAGTATTAAAAATTTAAACCAAAATTGTTAGACAAAAAGCCATTAGACTGAAAAAATAATAATTTACCTGGTTCAAAAAAGGTTGTTATTAGGGCGCAAGAGGAGGTACGTTGTTGGGGGGGAGGGGGGTGAAATAACCTATTGCAAAAAAAACTGAAGATAAGGTATTTTAATAGCATAAAAAACATCAGAGTAATACTTAAAATCAAAAGATAGGGGAATGTTACGCTACATATAACACAAACAATTTAGAAAAGAAAATCTAGTATGGTAACCTTATTCTTTATGTAGGAAATTTAAAATGCAATAATAACCCTTAAAAGGGAATAAATCCATTCTAGGGATAAAAACCTTATCTTAACCAATTTAAAAATATTTATATAAAGTTATGCAAGAAAAAATAACAATTCCCTTTAAAAGGAAATAAAAAGTAAATTATATTATAGACTCTAAAACGTTAAAATGGAAAGTTTAACAAAATGAATGAAGCGCAAAGCATAAGAGACATTAGACAATTAATTAAAACTGTAGTTTATGTTGAAACCATAATAAAGAAAGCATTATTATTTAATAGAATAAAACCCCAAGAGACCCGAAATAGATTCTAGCTCCCTCATGCTTGGCATTATGAGCTTATTAAAACAAATTACAGCATAAAAATAAAAAAGGATAAATTAAACTAAGGAAAATACTTATTTATCGTGACATTATCTAATGGATTTGACCTAAAATACAATATTATTATACCTAAAAACTAAATCTCAAATTTAAAAAATAATGTTAATTAATACAAAACACCGTGCGAGATGGTAAATCATATCACGTAACGTATTTTAGTGTCACTTTCTGTTCCCAGGTAGAAACTCTTGTCCGTTATTAATAGTTGTTAGTTGACTTTTTCCCTACCAGACAGTGTTGGTGTCGTAAACATAAATAGTAAAAGAAGAAAGTGAGATGAAATCAGCTCACCGGCTATGGTAAACTTGCGATCAGTGGGATTTGCGACTGTCAAAAATAACGAGGGGAATCAGGGGTTTAGGGGAGCGAGAACGAATGGGAACGCCATTCTGGCACTACTTTTCATGGATTTTTTTTAATTTTTAGTAAAATTTTATAAGCCTACTGTGCAACTCTAAGTTAACTAATTGATTTTATATCAATATAATGTTAAATATTTTTATCAAACAATGAACCAATAAATGCTGTTGAAATTTACTGTGCTCTATGCGAATATTTGGAATCTTACGGAAAGTGCGCTAAGCAAGTTTCTGCCTTAGTAACCATTAAAAAATGCTCTAAATAGTTTCTAGAGGCATTTATGTTTGGGAAATCTTTCGCCTACGGCGGTTGGGGGACTATGCCCCCCAAACACCCTCCTTTAGCTTTGGGGTGGCTACGACCTTGCGTTCCTGCATTGTTAAATTCACGACTACACCACTGTGTGGGATTTGCGTCCACCACATCTAAATTTGTAAAACTGAGCACGTTTCAATACGGATTATATTTTGGAACATTTTGATCTAGAGCCTGAAATTGGATCGCGTCAATTCACTAATTAACATTCGATATGTCTCATTTTGATGCTCTCTTTTCCCCTAACCTAACCTAACCTAAACTAACCTAAATTAACAAACCTAACCTTAGCCATAGAATTTGACGTATGGTGGAAAATCCCAGAACTTGGGCTGGCGCGAGAGTACAAGGAAGGAAAGTACAACCAACTAGTATGCCAAATGTGTGGTGTCTTGTCCCTGCTCTAATCTAAGAGTGTTGAAGATGGGTGGCTTATCGTGGTGAATGCTTCATCCTCCGAAAAACTTGCTGCGGCTGCAAATCCCACTATATTATTACGGCTTGACGCAAATCCCACGCACGCATGTCCCACTCTACCCTGTGATCGGCCCTTCCACAACCATAGAGCGTAGCCGGGCACAAGCTATCGAAGTCTTATTAGTAGGTGAGCTCGTTTCCTCACGTTGATGTGATTATGGTTTCACTAGGTTCCTCAATAAAATGGGAAAATTGGTGTAACAAAAAATGTTGATCATTTATGCTTTTCATTATATAATGAAAAAAATATGAGAAAATGTGTATGAATTTCAAAATATGTTTGGTTTCTTCTTTTGTTTTATCTTGCACGGGGGCGGTGCCCCAGAGTTCTCCCTCACGCCTCACCGTTGTTACAATACTACAAGACTCTTAAGTACGCATGTTAATGAACTGACACATTGTATTATCAAGAGCCCATAGTCAATCCTCACCTCTCGTTCCAGGTACTTCTCCTCGTCGTACTGGATGGCTGCTGCAAAGCAGAACAACCTCAGCATTGAGAGGATCAGCAGTATATGACCAAGGCGTTTCATTCCTAGACATAGCAACACTGAGGGAATTATTACTAACAATATTGTAAACTGTTTATTTTTAAATATTTACATTTGATATTGATCTGTGCTTGTTGGACAGTTACCAAATTAAAACTAATAAACAACTTTTAACTAAAGTGTGATGTGTTTATCTTTGTCTGTAAAGCCTAGTAGGTCCTACGCACTAGCAAACATCTCCCCGAAAACATTGTTTGCAAACAATTCGGAAACTGTTTGGAAACAGATGGTCGTGTATTCCAAGAAGGAAACATGTTTCTTGTTACCCATTTCAAATGCGTTACAAGAAACAAACATGTTTGCTTGTCTGGGAGTGTTTGCCAACATTCCCTGCAATAAAACTAGTTTGCTTCGGTTGTTCACAGAGATTACATCAGTTCTTGGATGTAATTTGTCATGTGGTTAACCTAAAAGTCTGGAACTTATAAAGATATTTTAAATAAACACATTGTTGTAGGATGTAACATTCGGGGTCCATAAAAAAAATTGAGTAAAAAAGGGTCATTTATAATGAAACAGGCAAAAATACTCATTTGGTCCGAATTAATCTGAAAAATAGTTAAAGGCCTTTCATGTGTGATTCCGAAGAGAGTACACTAATCTTTTAAACACAAGCCATAGTCGCATCCTCAGGGCCGGTCCTGCGAACTGTAATATGTGGGCCTTATAGATAATTTTTTAAATAAATGATTAGAGCACTCCTTGCATACCGGTAACAAGTTAGATAATATGAATCAAATATAAACAAAAAATAGTCTAAGTCAAAGGTCAAATCTCCTTCGCGTTGACACTCTTACAATAATCTTTGCATTTTCAAAACATTTTGAAAGAAGTAGAAAATGTAAACATATAATAAATATATTTGATACATCTCACTAAATCTAACATCAACACATTACACATAATACTTTTTTGAACAGTTTCTTTAACGGTATTTTTGACACTAAAAATTGCATCCATTGTAGGAACCTGGGTAAAATGCGTTGAGACTCTACCAGCCCTACATGAATAAAAATGTAAACGGTCAATATGGTAGTCGTATCCCACTGCCCAGTGTACCCACGACTGAAGTGTGAGATAGACATAGAAAAGGGATAAGTATGGAAACGCCACTTTAATGTTGACATGTAGAACCCCACAGCTAGCGCTCACGGCGTTAGTGCCCCAAACTAAAAGATTCGAAACGGAACTTTACACTTGGAACACAACGCATTTTATATTGCGGAAAGTTAATTGAACAATTCTTTTATCAAATTCAAACAAATGTAACTAAACCCTTTTTTAATATAAATAAATCACGTTATAAAAATATTTAAAATTTAGCTAAACTCCTTCTTTAATATTTAGAACAAATTGCTAGCAAAACATTAATGGCGAATTTTACATAAACTCCAAACTTCGTTTTCTATGTACTTCACATCCACGCATGAGCATTCTTCTGTGACATCATTACAAGCTGCTCCTATAATAGTGCCAACCCCATGGTGATAAATTATAACTCTTTTTCATTTAACAGGGTGGAGAGTGATGGGTGTATGGAGTCTTGTAGTTGCTATATTTAATAACAGTAAGTTAGTGGTCTTATTTCGAAATATCGCTTTCAAATAAAAGTTGTGGTAAAAAGGGAGCGGGAGGGCTGTTTTAAATATTACTAAGCTTCAAGCCAACATTTTGCGAAAATATATATATATCGTTTTAAATCCTGCCAATGTTTTTTATTAAAAATAACAATTGTTTTTAAATCTTATCTAAAATTTAGTGTTAAACTTGATATTTAAACTTGAATTGATGAATAAAAATAATATTTGTGTATAGATAGTTTGAAAAACCACCATTAAAGAGAAATTAAAAAACCGCAAGTGATTTGGACTAATGGCTATTTACATATTTTGGTCCAGAGCTTAGCCTGTATTTCAAAAGGGTTGTTTTCGCTCTTAAGTCGACACTGCCATAATGTAAGCTTGGATAAAGCGGCTATTTAGAGGAAAACACCTAGCTAACAGTATCACCAACACTATATCGTTCAAAAGAAAAATACCTGCTATTCTGTAGCACCATGAACTGAGGGTCACTGGTATGAAGCAATTAAACATTCTACAAAGTTTTGGTTTTTTAATCCTTACGTGCATCCCATGTTAATCCATGCATGGTGTCGAGTATTTAAGCTGTAAATATGTTTTGGTGGTAAAGCCCCATATTGTGTCACTAGTGATGTTTTCATGCTCAGTCGAGACACTTGTACTGAAATAATGGTAACAACTAACATGAAACCCGCTTTGGTGATCGCATGGTCTAAGGCGCTACTCTCACAATAAACTAGACTGCTGAGGACGGGGAGATCAGAGTACGATCCAAGTTGAGTATACTAGGGGTGGTTTTTCTTAAATTGTTTCTTACTTTCTCTCTCTCTCTCTCTCTCTCCACGCAAGTGTGGTTACCTTTTCTCTAATTCCAAACTTCCTCATCCCTAGTTGATTAGCGTAACTAATACATAAGCCTAATCGTAAAATCCGAATGGGTAGTAATACGCGGTGTTAAATAAAAAATATATATTAAATAGCCATCGAAGTAGCTACTACTAAATATACGATGGGCATTCGAAAGGTCATTATTTATATCTTTGTTTTGGAAATACCTCTTTCGAAACATAATTTGTGAATGTGAAAATTAATTGAAAAATATGTTGAATAATGGTGCCTTGGACATTGAGAAGGAATGTAGTTTTGGGTTCTGTCATTGGCCTGCGTCACTCTTGTTTCTTCGCATTATATGATGGTAATTTTCTTTATGTTGTTTTGTTGTTGTAAGAAAACTAAAACTGTGATGTTAACCTTTTTAAAAATAAATCCATTCTTTTAGAACGTTTTGAGTGGTAAAAGTAATAATAAAAATTTCATTTATTTAAGTTAAGACGTTAGCCTTTTCTTCCACTTAATCAGGGTCGAATACAACGTAAAATATTACATTATTGAAGAAAAAAAAACATTTTTATAGAGGAAAATCTAAATAACTAGAAAATCACTCGCACGCTCATTTATACACGTGTTTATCTTTCAGAAATAGGAACCGTGAAAAGAAATATTGAGGCTGAGATGTTGATAATATTTTGTGAAGCAATACTAATAAGTGTAGCTTTCGCCTTTCATTTATTATTAACCAACCCAGTTTATTAAAATACTTAGAAATATGGTCATGCCGTTTTAAGTTAAATGTGTATCGAACACAAGTGTTTTGTAGTCGTTGTAGTCGTTCTGCTAGATCGTCTTTTAAGTAATTGTATACTACGTCGCAGTAGTCAAAGTGTGAAATAATTTGCACATTATCTGGGAAGAAATTCTTCAACCTTCTCAGCGAATGTAGGTAACCAAGTGGGGGGAGGGGGGGGGCGTTGAACACCTCTCCCCCATTGATTTAAAAAAAAACATGCGCAAATTACTAATCGATCAAATTATTCATAATATAATGTGGCCTTTTGAATATTTGGAATTGTTCAGTGTTTTAGTAGGGTAAACATTTTTTTTAGAAGATACTGATGCATCATAATCAGCAGTTCAACTTCAGTGTGCCATACAAAATTCATATATTTTAATTACTCTACAGGAGGAAGCAAAGGTTTTTTGTTTGAGCTTACCACCTTGCCAATCATTGTAGCTTGAGACTGTAGATCTTCTAGCTGCCATTATCGTGGTAAATCGGTTCAAGGAAAGAATTCATGAAATAAGAACAAACACCGAAATTGAGTTTTCAGTTATTTACAAATAAGCTAAAACACTTGCTGAATTGTTTGGTCCAAATCCTGTCACACCAAGAATATCTGCCAGACAAATATAAAGATGTAATGTAAAAGTATACTCTGAAGAGGCTTACTTCAGTGTTGCAATTATTTTTTGCCGTTTTTTTTAATCATTTTGCGAGTCAATTAAAAACTCGTTTCTTGAACCATAAAGAAGTCCCTGGCAGTTTTATGTCCCTGATGCCAACAAAGAAATCGGTTATCAATGAAGTAAAGAAGGAACAGATGAAAGAGCTGGTTGCTTTTTACGGGCGAGATTTGCAGTGTAGTGATATGGTAGCGATTGTTGAACTTTACATGTGGCACGAGAGAGTGAATGAATTGAAAATAAGTTAGAGAAGGGCTATGAACTATTATGTTTCCTGCAATGAAGAAATATTCCCGTATATCAGTATTTTGTTGAGAATCTTAATAACCCTACCAGTGTAAACGAGCACCAGTGAAAGATCGTTCTCAACTCTTCGGAGATTAAAAACTTACTTGAGAAATACAAGAGGGCAGCAAAGGCTGAATGGCCTGGCGATGTTAAATATACATTGAGAAATAAGTATTTCTCCAAACAAAGTTCTAGATAAACTGGCAAAATTACCTTGTCGATTGAAATTCAGACTAAATTAATGTTGTAATTGGACACTGTCCTTAAGTTAGTTTTCTGTTAATCCAAACAATGTTTATTTCGTGTTCTACAATAAAACAAAATGGTTTTTTAAATGAGCTTGTATTGTGTTAGTCTAATCCTGTTCAGGGTTTTAGTTTTAACTGAACTGCAAGCCGATTATTTACTATAATCGTAAATCGTCACTTAGGCACTCAAAAATGAACTTCCTTTTTACTGATGTAGAGTCCATACCTCTCAGAGATGACCCCCTCTCCCTATCTCCACCCCCTTCATCAATCATAGCTACGCCTATGCTAAGGCAGGCATACACTTTCTTGCAAATTGAAGTTACCTGATCTGTTTAGTTAATAATTTCATCAATAATCACTCTAAGGTATATAGTCATTGTTGTATTGTAAAGTGTTAACTCCTAATCGTATGTCAGTCAGCAGGGAACGGTCCACATTCGGGAGCAGCTTGCGTGTTCCTATAAGAATGGCTTGAGTTTTATCAGGGTTCAATTTAAGGCCATTTATTTGGGACTAAGAACTTATTGCAGTTAGGTCAATATTTATTCGTTGTATGGTTGTATTTATTGAAGAACGATCAGTGGAAATATATATTTGAAGGTCATCGGCATACATGTGATATTTACAGAATGACATTGAAGAAGTGATATCGTTCATATATAGAGAAAAAAGCAATGGCCCAAAAACTGAGCCCTGTGGAACTCTAGCCTCAAAAGGGCACCATGTTGAGAACATGTTACCTATCATAACACTATGCTGGTAGCCATGCAAATATGATCGCATCCATTGTACACTGCCTGGAAAGAAATTAAACAACATGCAATTTTGCCAATGGAATATTAATATCCACAGTATTAAAAGCTTTTGAAAAATCTAATAATACAAGAAGTGTTAACTCGTGCTTAATCATGGATAGTCTAATATCATCTGACATTTATCAACGCGGTACGTGTACAATGGTATGAACTGAATCCTGATTGATAGGTAGTTAATAAGTTGTGTTTGTTAATGTGTCAGTAAATTTGTTGATGCACTAGGAATACTAGTGCCTTAGAAAGGGATGGAGGTATATTTATAGGTCTAAAGTCGTTTAAATCTTTTGCAAGTCCTTTTTTATGTATTGGCGTAGTTAAGTGCTTGTGTACACAGTAAGAAATACTGTCCGGTCATAAGTGAGAAGTTAAATAAGTCAGTTATTGTTGTTATAACATTCCTTAAAATTGTTTGTATTAACAATATTGAAATTTTGTTCATACCATATGCTTTCGATGTTATCCTCATTGTTGATTTCTATACTTCACGATGATTCAAATGTGCAAAGTAAAAAGTACTGTTATTATGTTTAGCTATTGTTATAACTATCCTCATTGAAAGTATACAGTAGCGTATTCACGTGGGGGCTTGAGGGGGCTCTAGCCCCCTACTGTAGTTTATAGGGATGTCCCGAGATCTGTGAGATCCAAAGAGAATTCACTAAATGCATTTAATTTAGGCTTATCTATTTATTATTTTGTTAGGTTATCACGTTTATAATAGTAGACTAAAAATCTAAACGATCAAGTTAACAAATACCAATAAAATATCTTCCAAAAAATCTTCTAGGTGTATATGATGGTAAAAAAAAATTGCCTCTGGCGGTTGGGGATCCCTTCCCCCTGAATCCCCTGTGAGCTCCCCTACCTTGTAATCCTCCGTACGCTACTGAAAGCATAAATGTCACTTTGAGTTTGTATTCTAGCTGTATTGTTAGTTAAATTAGGAATCCGAATAAACTCTTCATTGAGTTTATTGGGACTGATGTATATATGAATGTTTTTGAATAGGGTATGACCCACTCCCATCCTGCGCAGCTCCCCCCTTCGTTTTTTGGTTCTGATCTAATATTTGAGAGTGAAAGTTAAAAGTCCATTTTAGCTTTCCGACAGCATAGGTAGATTTATTACGCATACGTTTACACTCCTCAAAATTTCTGTTGTCTGTGTGCCGTATGCAAGAACTTGACTAAGTGGATGATAAGTGGACACTCGCGTGGGTTTGCTTGCGTCATCATAGGTTAAAAGGTGACCCTGTAGTATGCTCGGGACCTCACTATCAGTCCACTAAGAACTCACTAATGTTCTTGCATACCGCCCTGTGAGTGGTTCCATTTTTATTTCTCGTTTAAATTTCGCATATGCTTGGTCACGTCTCTTTATCAATAACCTAATATATTTAGTCATCCAAGGTACAGGTTCTAACACGTCGAGATTTACTGGTGTATGTTTATCGAACAAGTCAAGGATCATATCATTAATAGGATGTAATCTGTCATCATTGTTTAATTTAGTGTGGACCAGATATCAGAGCATGGATTGAGCGTCAGCATTCAGTGGGTCTGTATTAATAGAGTTAATGTCACTTTTGGTATAATTTTAACCATCTGAATTGAGTAGGATAGATAAACAAGATCATGATGTGCGATTCCAGGGACCGCAATTTGTCCAATAGAGATCACTTTATTAGAGTTTGAAGAAGATTATATGATCATTCCACGTATTCGAGGTGGTATTATAATATGTTGACATAACGTTATATTGTATGAGTAAAATAACGCCAGTAATTGAGAGGTTTAATGGTTGCTATTAAGCGGTGATGTCGTCTTCTTATCTTCTCGCCCGTAATAACGAACAGTGAATGTAAAATTTAATTAGTATACCTAGTATTATTAGTATATTATATATTAATTTTTTTATATAGCCCAGCATATTTTTGTTGTTGTGAATATATCTATAGACTACATTAATTAAACAATTAATATATATGATTATATAACATATATATATAAATAGGTTATAGGTGTATATATATGTTATATGTCTAGGTATATATAGCTATATATGTTATATGTATATGTATATATATAGGTATATATATATATATATATGTGTGTGTGTATTTCATTTTGTTTTTGAATTCAAATAAATCGCTGTTCAATATTTCGTGACGCAAGAAAACTTGTGTCTCTTCTGTGAATGTGTTTGTACAGAAAACTATGACCCGCCTTGTTACCAAATTATGCACAATTTTCCGTGATAGCTTCCTGCTAAGCTGGTGTCGCCATGGTACACGTCATGATGCTAGTTAACTTGTGCTCGGGTCAAGTTGGTAATACGAGTAGTACATACTGAACTCACCAGGTGTGCTGGTATCTGGTCGGGGGATGATGAAGATGAAGACCGGACTGAGATTGTCCTGAGACTGGGGGTAGTTTAAGTAGATCTCTGGCAGGTACACTCTTATTGGATGAAAATATGTTTATCATCTAGACACAGCGGGGAACTCTTTGTCACGTTATTCCTCAGGTGCGCTGCAGACGACAGATAATCAATGTCCATTTCCTCCACGAGACTTAGATTACATAATATTTCATTAAGTATTTTTTTAAGTCAAAGCAATGGTGGCTAGTAGGTCTGTTTCAAGTGAGGGAACGACCCTCCTGGACTCAACACACCTCCCAACCATCCCAAGCGGTTGTACGTCTCACGCACATGGTAGACGCTAGGGAAATATTTTAACAATAGTTTGGAGACTGTAGCACGAAGTTTATCTTCGTTAGTTAGATTAGTGTAGCACGTATTACTGAAGTCGCAGGAGCTAAACTGCTAGCGTAACACGATAAACCCATTCAGAATTAATTTTACTGACTCTACTTACAATCGAAATAGAGTCCCGACCACGAAGAAGACCTATGGAATAATGTTTCCGAGAATACATATGTTTGAATACATTTTCTTGGAGGACTACCAGAGATTCAATATACAGATATACGAGGCCTATTTAAACTACAAGAGAATGCATAGACAGCCATATACTCCATGAAGCACAATATACTCCATACATCACAAGAGACTCCACACATCCCAATAGACTCTATATTATAAAGTCATATACTCCACAAATCACAATATACTCTATATTATAAAGTCATAGACTCCATGGACCACAAGATACTCCATACATCACAAGAGACTCCACACATCCCAATAGACTCTATATTATAAAGTCATAGACTCCATGAAGCACAATATACTCCATACATCACAAGAGACTCCACACATCCCAATAGACTCTATATTATAAAGTCATATACTCCACAAATCACAATATACTCTATATTATAAAGTCATAGACTCCATGGACCACAAGATACTCCATACATCACAAGAGACTCCA
>CABFVX010004848.1:29698-58883 GCA_902151425.1 Timema shepardi
CGCCCCCCCCCCCCCTTTACCACTATTAAATTAATAGGCTATAGTTTATACAATATATGTGCTAAAGCAAGTATATTACTCGTATTTACGCCGGAACCACAATTATTTTAGAGAGCTCCAAATACTTGTACCTTCTTAGGCCTACCTCAAGATGCGAACATTTGATCAATGACTGAAGCTCCTTGCTCTTATACAGGCCCGCCACCAGGGGGGAAAGGACTATTGGTTCTATGGTACCGGGCCCAGGACATATAGGGGCTAGGGCCCGAGATACAGATTCACAAGTTTAAAATAAATGATAGATGATTAAAAATATACAAAATAAAATATGAATGCCAAGAAATAAAATGCCTATCCCTACTAAAAACAGTGCATGCCCGCCTCACCAGATGGGATAGTTTACCTACGGAAGAAGCTTACTGGCATTTGTCACAATTATTATATCATTGGTTCGGTTGAGTCTTACCCTTCGTTTCTGAGTACCTGGACATTTCAATGAGTCTATTAATTTGTACTGAAACTAAATTTGTCAGACAAAAAAGTCAGGCAATACATAAAGTTCAATTTAAATACCTCATTATGTTCGCAACATTTCAGTGTTCAATATTCAAATTATGATATGGTCATCCTCACTGGTCTTTTGGTAAAGTGCTCGCTTCAGGGACCGATGTTAGTTTGAACCCAATCAAGGTCAATGGGTTTTTCTTGAGCGATTAAAATCCGCAGCACAACTCCCTTCGGAGGGGGATTAGAGGAGTTGGTCCTATGTCGATTACGGCAACCTGAAACTCGTGTGAAAATACCTTTCCCAGCAACGTTGGTAGGAACTTTCGCTCTAGCTCGTGGAAATTCTCGTGAACTTATACAATCAGTCAATTCGTAAAGTGCTCGTTAAATACTTAAATATATAAAGTAAATATTTAGGATACATATTAGTTTTTGTACTTTGCTTTTCTTTTGTAAATATAACAACAAAGTTTTTAAAAAAACGTACAAACCAAGGTAAAAAATTAGTGTAGTGGGGGGGGGAGAGGGGATAGAAAGGGATCATCCCCCTTCTAGAAAGAACTTGTCCCCTTTCCCCACTCTCCTCAACACCACAACAGGAATAAACTCCTCCCTCCTCTAGAATAAACTTCCCCTTCTTTAGATGTATCTCACTCCCCTCTTAGATTCTTGAACATGAAGCTAATAGATAGCTCTGGATCAAACTATAAATAGCTTATAAAGGCAAAACTAAATTTGCTAACAATCCCTAGACAAATAAGCTTTCACCGCCATTTAAGTCAAATATTACAAAGAAACGGGGGACCCGGTTCGTGCACCTGGTGGGCCTGCTCTTATCCATAGATTTATTTGTTTACATACCAAATAAGAAAGTTTTTATGGCAGTTAAAATATCACGTGGTGAAATAATGTTATGGTAAAACACAATTAAAGAAATAATTATTTTTGACAATTGTTTTGGTATACAAAATAAAGCCATTCCACCCAAGAGCCAATGTTTTTCTCGCAAGCTCTTTTGAGGTGGGGATTCATCTGAATAGCCATCATTTTCATAAAAAGATAGTACTTTACGCTTTCCGAGTAGTACTCACAAGACGACTCAAGTTTATTCATTCGGAATAGTTTCCATTATTTTTGGAACATAATTAAATGAACACATTATTCATATTTTTTAATATATATTTAGATTCATGTTTAATTAATATAATCATACTTTCACTCCATCCAAGCTGTATTTTTGATCTGTGGTTTCAAATTAAACTAATTCTCTTCATATGGTGACCTCAAAATTTCTTGAATATCGGTCAAGGGTCTCCTAAAATTTAATGTCAACTTTTTCTCTTCATTTAAAAATAAATAAAATTTTAGCACCGCGTATTACTACCCGTTCGGGCTACAAGCTAAAATATTAATTACCCTAATGGTTGTGAATTGGGAAGTTGACTTTAGAGTAAGTGAACCAGAATTTTCGTGGAGGGAGAGTGGAAAATCATTTAGGAAAAAACACCCCCAGTTCACCCTACCGAGATTCGAACCTAAACCTCCCCGTCCTAGGCAGTCTACTCGACACAAAGCTAGCGCGTTAGTCAACCACGCCCCCGAGGTGGGTTTCATTTTAAAAGTTTCTCATCTAATGCCGCTATGCTCATGAAAGATATTCAGTAGCTGTTAATATCCGATTTTCATCGTGGGTTAGCCTATTTCAAGCAAAACAGTCAAATCCAACTAAGGAAATTATTCATCAGAAACATTACAATTACATATTTTTTCATATCTTTATGTTTTACGATGTTTCTTGTTCCCTTACACTGTTTTCCGTCTGTCCCTCTCCTTTGTACGTTGTACGTTTTGTCATGGTCCTGGCGACCCGCAATGAGCGATGGGGTGGGTTTTTTGAAAAAATTTCCCACCCCAAACCTATAGAAAGCAATTATCAGCCCGCAAGGGCGCCAATACCTTTCATGTTGTGATTGTACTTATCCCTATGTCGTGTTCGTTTTCGAGAGCCCTTCGGGGCTGGTGTTGATGTTTATCCCCTTTATGTTTCTCATGTTTTATTCATGTCTTTATGTATATGTTTAAATTGAATAATAAAAACCAACCAAACAAACAACATGTGTAATTAAACTCTATGTTTCTACTGGAGCAACATTTTATTGCTTTTAGCCAAAAATGTTTTTCCATAAAAACTGTAAAAACAATGGCCTTTCCTCGCGTCATCTTCAATACCACCTTAAGAATGGAATTAGATGTTGTTCCGAATGATTACATATTGCAAAAACTAATTGACGTGGAGTTGTTTATATAAAACAATAAGTTACTTTTGCATGTAACATTTAAGTTTTCTTTTCTCATTTATTAATCTTAAATTTCTCCTTACCAACAAATAACCATGAATATTACTAAAACTATTTCAGAATGGGTTTGGCAGTCAAAATAATTTAAAAAAAACTATTGATATTTTAAGCTTTTTGAAGATTACACTTTAGAATTTTTCTAGCGGGGAAACAAACACTTTATTTGGGAATCTAATCATGGTTTTCTCAGTTTTGTAACTATCCAAGGTGTGTTAATTGTTACAGGTTAGACTATCTCTCTTTATAGGGTGAAGAATTTAAATACTAATTTACAACATTAAATAGGTTGGACAATGTATTTTTAGCACGTATTGACAACAATTTAAAGTAGCCTAAACATTTTGTTTCCGTTGAATTTGCCCATATCTGTTTTAAATAATGAATTTTTAGTAAATCTAATTGTTTTATTTTTTAAGCGCAAAAATAGTGATATTTTAGTTAGATGTATTGGCAACACTACAGTTGGATAAACTTGTATTAATATACTTTAAATATACGGACGGCCTGGAGAAGTAATAGGACTCAATGCACAAAAGACTTTCTTTTTTAAACATGCATAGTTCTCACCTTAGTGCTTAAATGGTTTAGCCTATATTCTTAACCTTTGGCAACTATTAATAGGCGCCGTGTTCAGCCGTTGATGGTGCAAGTGAAAACACATGAAGCGCTGATGCGGAGAAATTTGGAACTCTTAGTTGATACAGTTGATAGTAAATGTGCAGTATCGCAACAGATATGAACAAAATAATAATCAAATATGGTTTTCAAAAGGATAATCCTGGTTGTTAGCCTGAATATGCAGCTAAAATTAAAACAAATTATCTATTACACATATTTATAGGCTACTGTTAAATAGGTATTTTCGGTATTATATCTTTGTATAATATAAACAGGTGCAGCAAATCTTATTTTAGTCGGTATTAAAAGTGAGCTAATTTGATTTAGCTAATTGTTAAAGTGAAAATTAGATACCAGTCAAAATGTCTCTAGAAGCTATTTGAATAATGAATTTTTTACTAAACTTTGTACCCAGATAGAATAAATCCAGGGAGGGGCAATTTAAATCTGAGGGAGAGTGGCAGAAACCCCCGGTTCCGACGCCACTGCTTTTAAGTTAGTCAGCATTTTACTCTATACAGTTGAAGAAAAAAATGCGTGTAGAAGGAATGGAGGAAGGGTAGGGAGTGGGGAAGTGGGGGGAGCGTCAGCGTTAGAGACCATGTATCAAGTTACTGGCATCCAAGCTCTAGAATTTAGTTATTTATTGCTTTCTTTACAGACAAAATAATGTGTACCTATCAATAATACAGAGTGGGGCCGAAACTATTAGACGATTTTTAACTTCAGAACCAACACTTTAATTGAAAAGTAAATATTCCTTAGCTAAGTAAAAGCAAACTACATACTACATTTTTTCACTTTATGTAGAGAGTGTCACTCAGGCGAGCTCCACCGGACGTCAGACAAACCTCAGCACGTTGTTCATCACTTTACTCAGCATAGATAGTCCAATTGTTTCTGCCCCACCCTGTATTAAATCAAATAAAAGCTATTTTTTTAAAGAAATACAAACAATAGACAATCGCCAACAACATTCTTCTAGAGGATATGGTCTATTTAATCATGGTAGTAAAAACTGTAGTACTTATAGAAGAGAACGAAAATGTTTTAAGTTTAAATTGTGCTTTACGTATATTTTATATAAAGTATTCAATAGCATTTGTTTAATCTAGACCTATGCTAAGTTTGTTTAGTTCAATTTCTAATTTACCTGTTACTTAAAATAATTAATTATGTTTTGATTATTAAAAGGGAAATAGGCTAACCATTTAAAAAATCAATCAGACAAATTGCATTGTATGCTAAATAAAATCAGTGTTTTTTAAAGTCTTTTTAATAAAACCCAGGTGTTCTTTTTTGGTGCTGGGTAAAATTATAGCAACCTACATTTATAAGGCTGTAGGACTTTAGCTCTCATTGATCAAATAGAGTCACACACATTTACAAATCGGCACTTACACTTGCGTTCACTATTTTTCTCATTCTTAATCATTGTACTGTGGGCAAGGCCGTAGCCAGCCAATAATTTCAAGGTGAGTAAGGGGGGCACATTCCCCAATTGCTAGAGGCTAAAAACTCTCTTAAGTGCTGTTCATGATAGCACAGCCCCCTAATTTTTACTTGTGCCTTAATTTTAATATTGTTTGAACCATATATAAATAAAGCCATATATATTTTGTTCATTAAATTTCGAGGAGGGGGGGGGTTAAGCCCCAAAAGCCCTCTGACTATGGCCTTGACTGTACGTTGTGATGATAAAATTTTTAAATTCAATGCAAAAATTATTGTATATTGAATTTTTAATTCATTGTTTTAGTAAATAAAAGAAACATTCCTTCACATATGAGCTTTCCTCAAAAACAGTTGTTTATATAAAATATAGTATGAACAAAATTTGAAGGTGTTCTTGGCATGTTTTCCTTTTCCATATGTTAGCTCTTACAGTGTAAGATTTTATTCTCCTTAGATTTTAAAATAAGTTATTTTTCAAAAAAATAATGATAACTAGCGTAATTTACGTCAGTCAAAACTTAAAGTGTAAACATGTTTGTTTTTTTAAATTTTACTAAACTGTCCCAAAACTCCCTGTCATTGGCGGCATACTTTATTGCGAGAGTGACACCCAAGAGCAGTGTTTCTCAAACTTCTTCAGATGACGTTCAGATGGTAGGCCATCAAATTCCCATGCTCACCCTCCTCCCTATTTTTTTGTAAATTTATTTAAAAAAAGGTTTTCTAGTCACTTCTTTATTTAATAGAAAAATCAATGCAACACTGGCAACATAATGGTACCAAATAAATTACTGCAAATTACTGTTATTCAGTTTTTGAATAATGGATTTATATTTGACAGCGCACATTGAAAATCTCTTTCCACTTCAATTTGACAGCGCTATTTAGATTTTATGAGTCACAGATTGAAAATTCGGTTGAGTTGCACGTGGCCACAGTGGAAGTGGTGGGGGAGGGTAGAGAGAAGTTTGGGGGCGGGGGGGGCAAACCCTAGGCTTACGGGCTTGAAAATTATAAATACATGGATGTAAAGTACCTACACGGGCATCTTAATTTGGCTGGTCACCTAATAGATGAATTACAACTGTAGGCAGTAGCGTACGTAGGATTGCGAAGTATGGGGGGCTAAGGGGTTAATCCTACTGACCAAAGAATAATAGTTTCAGATTGCAAAGATATCCCACTTCCATTCCATGACAGATAGTTCACTCTTATGAAATAAATACATTTGGTGATTGATATAGAAACTACTCGTATTTCTTATCACCTGATATTTTCTTGGCTCACAATGTTTAACCGGTCATACACCCCCTCGCCCATTTTATTTTCTCTTTGGAAATACGTAGATCTCGGAGAGTCCCCAAACTACGGTAGGGGGACTCAAGACCCCTCAATACCCCCTCCCCCGACGGTACGCTACTGAGTCTGTAGGCAGTGTTTCCAATACAGCAAGGGGAAAAATCTATCTTTCTACTTTGGAAAAAGGATTAAAATTAAAGTGTTTTCAATCCTTACCTGATTCTAAATTTATTTCATATTTATTGTTCCAAGTACATGAGCGCCAATTTTTCTAACTGAGAGCAAATCAAATTAAAATCCAGGGACGATAAGTAGTACGTTGGAAAGTTGGCTAAAGTTCTGATTAGCCCTGTGGTTCGCAGACACGTGTGTATCTTCGATCTCTTCGGCACACAGCATCTATTCTGGTTTGACAAATTGTATATTATGATGGATTAAATAGCAAAGTTACTACATTTGACAATTAGGGCTACAGCCGTATATAAATATATCATACTATTTAAATTTAAAAATGACACCTGGACACGGGAATCGAACCCGGGACCTTTGATTTATAATGTGAATTTTCTAGCCATTCGGTAATCCAGGAATAGTTTTTTGTTTAAAGAACATGCTAACGTCATTAAAAACTTTCCCAGCTGATAATACCTTTTAACAAGGCTATCATGATTTATTCTAAAGATTAAGCAGATGCACTCGCGTTAGCAGGGAAAGGGCGTGTGAAAGCAACACTAATCAGGTGACCTGGTGGTTTAGGGGTAAGGTGTCAGCCTTATGTGCTGGGGTTCCGGGGTACAACCCTTGGTCCCGGAACAGATTTATCTGATTGCCAAACCCTTCCTTTACCTCTGATAAGACGTGTATTGATCACAACTTGTGAATGTGGGGAATGCCAGGCCTCCACCGTGGTTCTGATCCCACGTTAAATTGTAGATCCTCCATTTCATCTCACAATCACCCTACCATTACACATTAGCTATGTGTATAGCCCGAACGGGTAGTAAGCCGCTGTGCTAATAATAATAATAACTAAACTGACCGATCATTTATGTCTAGCCACCTGGTCTAGAGAACTAGGGTATATGGGAAACATAATATGACTTCTAGAATAGTTCGGCACAAAGTTAATTTAACATCCCAGTTTTGTCTTGTGTGACTATCGACTTGTTTCAAAGAATATTTTTAACTAGAGGAAATGTTACGAGTAATTTGATTGTTAGATCTAAACTGCGTAGCCCTGCTGGTGACACCTGTCATCTTAGAACGCTGCGGGGTGCGTTGTTCACTTGTCTTATTCAGCTCCACTAAACATTGTCCCAAAAACTTTATTCAGCCGTAAACAAGTTATTAAATATATTTATACATCAATCCCTTACGTCATGAATAGAACAAAATAACGTCACAACAATAAATGATTATAATAAATGTTATTACCATGAAGGTTATCAGCAAACGGGATAGTGATGAAGGTCAAGGGCGTAGATAGCTCATTTTTCTATGAGGGGGGGATCAGGACCCCCACCCCCTCGACCCTGCCCTTTCTTTCAAACTTTTCATAGTTCTAAAATAATGCTTTGCGTAAGTAGGTATGTTGAGATAATGGGTGGTACTGAACTGAGAGAGCAAACATTTATGTACGATGGTACTAAATAGTGGCAGTTAAAAAAATAATATCATGGGGATACGCAACAATACTTTAGGTGACCTGGTGGTTTAGGGGTAAGGTGTCAGACTTCTGTGCTGGGGTTCTGGGGTTCAATCCTCGGTCCCGGCACGGATGTATCTGATTACCAAACCCTTCCTTCACCTCTGACAAGACATCTTGTGAATGTGGGGAATGATAGGCATCCACCGTGGTTCGGATCCCACGTTAAACTGTAGGTCCTCCATTTCATCTTACAATTACCATACCACTACACATTAGCGTAAGTGCGTATAACCCGAACGGGTAGTACGACGTGGTGCTAATAAATAAAAATAATACTAAAAGCAAGTTGATAATATAAATTCATTTTTTGTATTACTTTTTCTTAATCTAAGCAACCCCTTCTTTTAAGTGTTATACAATCTTAATATATTACGACTACATTTTAAATAAACCTTTCAAGGATTGTAATTGCGTAGTTGCAAAGGTTCATAGAAGTAGGAATAAGAAGTAACGAGTGTTTTTAAAAACTCAGAAATGTTCTCATGTGTCCGTGGCAGTTTTTCTGAGTACGATAACAAAGTAACACGTAAGGTGTAGCCAGTATGTAGGAGAAAGTGATCTCAAGCGTAGAACAAACTGCTCTTGGGAGTGCATTTGAGGGAAATTCAACATTACTATTATAGGATAAACAACATTTAGAAAGAGACAATCCCTCAAAACTGGTGAAAATTTTTAAAAGGAGGAGGCGAATAGCACACGCTTCAATACTTATATAATATAATATAATATAATATAATATAATATAATATAATATAATATAATATAATACGAAGTGGAGTTAGTAACGCTTTGAGCTCTCAGAAATCTCTCTTCCAACTGCGAATTAACTTGAATGTTTGCCAGGAGTCCTTCCTAGAACTGGTTCAACTGGTCAAGAGGGGGTTACTGACCATTACAAACTGACTTGGCCTTGAACTTGATGAGTGCCTTCTCGAGCACTGACCAGTGATGGCACACGCAGTGAGGGGCTGCCGTAACAGGGACGAGGTCATTAATTACTAGTTATCTTAACACAGGAGTAGACATGTAAAAAAAGGATGCTTTTAGTACATTCACAACCTTAGTTTACTTGTATGACAGCTCATAAAATTACTAGAAATAGTCCCTAATGCAGGGGTTATCAACCGGAGGGGATCCCCCTCAGGGGGGAATTCCAGGGTTTTAGGACAGGAATTAAGACCACAGACTAAAACTGTTTAAAACATATTTTTTCTTCAAACTACAATTTTTCAGACTTTGCATAATCTTCTACAGGATATCATACTTTATTGTATAACACAGATTAAATAAAGAGTAAAGCTAAACTTGTACTTTTTAACTGTATAAATATTCCATTTATAGTTATTGTTTGTTCGTCTTTTCTTGTTATATGGACTGTTCCTTATCCCGTCCTTCCTTGGTACAACGAGTCAACTTGTACAGAATATCGGTATTTGTGGGGATTTCTGCTTTCTAAATCTGGTGGGACCAGCAACTCTTTCGTTGTGAGCTGTGCTTTAGATTAGAGATAATTGCACGTGCTTTTGTAATTTAGTTGTAGCGGAGAACTTTACCGTGAGTGGTTGTGTTGAACCTTGTCCTTAGTTTATAAACAATTTGTTTAGTTTTACGCACTGGACTTGCTAAACTGTGCTCAGCAAGTTATTCTTGAACAGCAGGCCTTCGAACTTTGTGTGGAAGACCTTGTGTACGTTGTAGCTACACGGAACAGATCCATAATTTGGACTGCATAAGTCAATTGGTAAGTTGCCTCATATCCTCCCCCTCCCCATACAGTCCATTTTATTACACAGAGGGTGCGGCCAGCATTCACGCATCTCATGATTGGTGTATTGTTGGCGCATTCGGTTTTGTTTGAGTTATTATTGTTTTTTATCCACAGATTTTGGATCCCAATATGAGTGTCAAAAAAGATGCTACGATGATTCATATATTTAGTATGGATTCATATCCATCATCATCAATACAGAAGAAAGACCTCAATGTGCTATTTGTAGCAAAGCTTTGTCAAATGATTCTATGAAACCAACGAAGTTGAAGCAACATTTGCAAAGGACAAGGAGAAGTTCTTTTTTACATAATGGAAATGCTCTAAAAATGAAGCTGGATTCAACATGGTAATTCCGAGAAATGAACCACAAGGTAACTGAAGTTTCTTATGTCGTAACACTGGATATAAAAAAGCAGAAAAAACCACACACAATTGGGGAGACTTTGATAAAGCCCTACGCTCTCAAAATGGTGGAAATTGTGTTGGGAAATGGATTTGAGAAAAAAAACTTGCTGCTGGTTCGTTATCAAACAGTACTGATCAAAGGAGAATCAGCGAAATTGCCATTGACATCAAGGATCAAGGTGTGCAGGAGATAAAGTCTGCATCATTTGGCCTATTCTCAATTCAACTGATGTGGCATCGTGTTCTCAGTTGTTGGTGTTTGCAAGATATGTCCACGCTGGTTCATTTAAAGAGAAGTTTATATTTTGTTCTCTTCTTGAAATAACTACCAGGGTATCAGATATATTGAAAAAGACTTCATCTTTTTTTGAATCAGAATATCTTTCGTGGGATAATGTCTATGGGTGCTGTACAGATGGAGCACCAGCTATGTTGGGTACACAATCTGGATTTCACGTTAGTGTTAAAAAGTGAGCTCCAAAAGTGAAAGAAATTCATTGTATGAGCCATCGTCAGGCACTGGCCTCAAAAACACTTCCAGCTCTAATACTGACGGTTTTTAAACAAATAATTCAAATTGTAAATTTTGTCAAAGGAGGAGCTCTCAATTAACGTCTTTTCAAGCAGTTATGTAGTGGCATGGATTCAGGCCATCATTTTCTTCTTTTCCACACAAATGTTCGATGGCTCTCAAGAGAAAATGTAGCTGAGCGAGTGTTTGACCTTAGAGATTAGCTTAAATTATTGTTTGAAGTTCAGGATAAGATGGGATTCATCGCCTGGTTGAGTGATGAGGAAACGATCATGCGCCTTGCCTATTTGGTTGACATTTTTGAGCAGCTGAATAATCTGAATCTTCAGATGCAAGAAAGAAATACAAACATCATAAAATGTACTGATTACTTGAATGCTTTCATGAGTAAGCTGGAAAGTTGGAAGTGGGATATCTGTTTAAAAAATTACCACAGCACTTTCACAAAAGGTCTAACGAACATAGACTCAAAATGGCGACCAACAAATTTGAACCAAGTGATTGAACATGACGGAAACATGTTCTATACAATGATGCACCCATGCCATGGGTAAACATATTTTATTCAGTTAAATATTTCTAAATACGATAAAATAATCATAAAATAATTTACTATATATAAAAAAATACAAGTATTTTTTCTTTTTCAAGTAAATACGGTGCTTCTATTAAAAGGTATTAATGTATGCACTATATTACACATCATATATAGCATTCCAAAATGAATAATAAGTACTTTTAATTATATTTAAAATATCGTTTCTGATTTGGTAGAAAGAAAAGTAATTAAATAGTGTGGAAGAACTTATGTTCACGTTATTTTAAATGTAAGATATAACATAGAATTTAAAAACTTAACTTTACAACAATACAGTGATATTTTACGAGTGTTGACAACTCAAAAACTAAACATATGATTTTTGAACTGTCATCCAGGTAAAAATATATCATGAGCAGACTCTAAATTCGTAAGACAATTTACAGACTCTGCCATAAAATATGAGTGAAGGATGACCCTGGACCCGGGACGATTCCTGGATAGCTCAGTGGTTAGAGCATTGGCGTACAAAGCCAAAGGTTCCGTGTCCAGGTGTAATTTTTCCATTTTCAGAATTTTATATCCTTGTTAAAAAAAACATATAAAGCCATCTATGAATAGGTAACATAAAAAAATTTATTTTTACTTTGCTGATTTACCAATTTCTTTTTAAGACAAGCATTTATTTTGTTGCATTCTAACTAAGGTGTGGTCAGAGAGACAAACATGTCTTCTCTCTGACCACACCTTGGTTAGTTAACATCTTGCCATCGTAATAACACATGGTGTTTTTCAAAATGACTCAAGTAAGTTTGTTTGTTTAATAATTTTCTCTTTATGAATTCATAGCTGTTTGACGGTAATTCACAAGACTTCTTTTATAACTCTGAGTTTTAAGTTATTTTCATACTTCTTTAATTTCTTTTGCAGTTCCATGAGTATGGTACCATAGTACCGAAACATGCCGGAATGAAGTAATCCAGCATTTTTTCAGTGCTGGATATAATAAATGAGTAATGGGACAGGGAAACAGATAGACTTAGATTATTCCACATCACTCAATTACTTCTTTAATTTTGTTTTGCAGATGTTAACCTTAAAAATGTATTATTTTATTTTACAACGGATTTGAACTTGAAACATTGCTTTGTACTATACAATATTGTATATGTTTAAGTTTTTGTACCAACATTTTGACGTGTATATATTTTAGACATGTCATCAACTCGTGTATGATTTAGTTTATAATGCATTATTAATTGTATATAAATGTTCATATCTGACAATATGTTTTTTTCACCAGAAGTAAGTTCTAATTATACATCTTGAATTGTAATTTCACTTTATCTTCTACAAATTTAGCAACTGTTTAATCTATCAATTTAATTTTTTACATATATTTCTAGAGCGACCTATCTAAGTCTTAACTTTTAATTATAACCACACCTTACTTTCAACTATTTTTATACTGTTTTCTAAAATATTATTTAAACTAGAACAATATTCCACGAGCTACAAACCTATTTAAACTAGGACAATATTCCACGAGCTACAAACCTATTTAAACTAGGACAATATTCCACGAGCTACAAACCTATTTAAACTAGGACAATATTCCACGAGCTACAAACCTATTTAAACTAGGACAATATTCCACAAGCTATAAACCTATTTAAACTAGGACAATATTCCACGAGCTACAAACCTATTTAAACTAGGACAATATTCCACGAGCTACAAACCTATTTAAAACTAGCACAACATCCCACGAGCTACACACCTTTCTAAACTAGAATAAAATTCAACTTTAACGCCAGGAGTTGTACTATTTAGGAAGTATTTGTAGCCCAAACCAAATTATGACATCACCTCAAGCAGCACATAGATTCGAACCAATAGTATTTGGCTCTTATTTGGCATGTCAACTACGTGGGATACGAACGCGTTCTTCTAGCAAATCTGGTTAAAAAGTTTTTAACTTTGCTTTATTCAACAAGACCGACCAGCACATCGATCTAATTTCATACTTTGTTCAAAACAGTTGCCTAGCGCTAAGCGAAAAGATTTTGTCTGCTTCATTGCGAACTGGCTACATTTCGTACACTACCCCAGCGCTGGTTGCAGCTTGTCCCGGCGTAATGTACCGCGGACGATTCAGAGTTGCTAAGGATACAATAACTGTAGTATTTTACTTTTTTAGAAGAGAAAAATAAAGAAATATGTAGTTTGGGTGTGTACCTGCTTGTTTTAATAAATGAACGTATTCCTAACAAGCTCGATACATTCACTTTCATCTCTTATATTTGAGCCATCAAGCATTAAATACCAATTTAGTTTTATTATATTGATTGGTTAATGACTCATTCACAATCAGTCAAACTCGATTGTCTAATACTCACCCGTAAGACAGGCGTGTGTGAGTTCCAACACAAGGATTTGACCAGTAACTACTTTCCAGAAACAAGAGACGAATTCCATCACGTGTTTGTTTACCTATTTGTTATGCCATAGCTCAATCCCATCACGAAAAATCATGTCAACTAAAGATTTGTTGTCAGTTGTTATCACGAGGTCATTAATGATGTATATAACAGCATTATTTTGCGAGAAAGACAAGAAAGTATATCATTAATAGCTTTATATATCGCGTGGCCCTACTTCTAAAAAAATTATATCATATGCTTGTAATGGTACATTAATAAGCAGTGTAATGTCAACGTTTTATACCAAGTCTGTGGGGTGTACTATTGTTATTAATTTGGATGAGTTCCACAAACACGCGTTGTGGGTTGTGGATTGTGGTATTTACCTAAACCAATAGTTGTAGACAGACAATAGCACTGTATGGGTTGGACTGGTTGTATATAGGCAGTAGTGTGGGTGTAAGTGATTGTAGACAGATAATAGTAAGGGTGTGATTGATTGTATACAGACAATAGTATGGGTCTGATTGATTGTATACAGACAATAGTATGGGTCTGATTGATTGTATACAGACAATAGTATGAATCTGATTGATTATAAGGACAATAGTATGGGTGTGATTGAATGAATAAGGACAATAGTATGAGTCTGATTGATTATAAGGACAATAGGGTGGGTGTAATTGTATAATGATGTCTATATACAACAGGGATGCGATTTATTGTGTACAGACAATAGTGTGGTAATGGTTTACTGTAAACATACAGTAGTGTTGTAGTGGTTTACTGTAAACATACAGTAGTGTTTTTGTGGTTTACTGTATACAATATAGTGTATATACACACACACACACACACACACACACGCACACACTAGTGTGGGTGTGATAGATTAGAGAGAGACAATAGAACGCTGGAGACTGAGTGTAAACGTATAATAATTTCCTCGAATTTAATTACTAAATAGCTTTGGCAGGAAACTATAGATGACTATCTAAATTGACTATCCATCGTTTATTTTATTATTATATTTTTATGGAAATGATGTAAATCTTAAATTAAGTGGGCCTACAGGATTGATTTCTTATTTAAATCTTGCATTTAAGATTCACTTGAGACTGTAAAACCCAATTATTCAAACTTATCAATATAATTAGGAAATAAGAGCTTGTAACGTTTTACTCGCTGAAATAACTTCAATATTTCATCTGTTCGTGTTAATGAAGAGCGGTTTATGTGGTTCTTTCTAAACCGGTCAGGGGTCCGGTCCAGTTGTTACCAACACCAGCCACAGATAATGTTAAGCTATAGCTATCTACCTCAAGGTCGTTAAGTCAGAGGTAACAGGCACTCGTGGCTGCGACGAGTAAACAAACTCCTCGGTACAACGAACCCACGAGGGGGATAAGACGAACCTAACGTTATTGAACAGCTGGTCAAAAATATGCCATGAACAACTTCAATGTCCTCAGCCCTCAGCCATTATTAACAAATATTAACAACAATCATATGATGACTATAAAAAGCAGCACGAAAAGATGGCTCTTTACTTGTATCCGCCCTTGAATTATTAATCACGTCATTGCTATTATGTATTTAAGATAAGTTGAACCTTTATGAAAATAAAATATTGATATTTTAATTCATGATTCTGTAAATATTAAAACACTTTTTGTGTTGTGATGGACTTTATTTCTAAAATAACAGAAAAGAGTTTAAAAAACAGTAATTATATTTTGGACAGTATATTAATTTCTATAACTTTAACTAAAAATTAAGTAAAGTAAATATTATAAAATTTCAGTGGACTTAAAAAAATGTCAACACTACATAGAATAATAAATTTAATACGCATATTTAACTTATAACTCCTACTTCCAATAATAAAAAAGTACTTTATATCATAAACTGGTTTTCCTAAATGGTTTTATACTCTGCCTCCACGCAAATTCGGGTTCACTTCCTCTAAAATTCAGCCTTCCCAATTCCTAATCCATTAACGTAATTATTACTTAAGCGTATAGCCCGAACTAGTAGTAAGACGTGGTGCCAAATTAATCACCAGAGATAAAAATGATAAAAGGTAGATTTACTCCCATTCCCTCTTCAAAAGTTTTCTTTTCAAACTGAAGGATGGATGAAAAACCCACATGGGAATATTTGCACATAACGTTAAGCATTATGTCATGCTCTTACCGTTTCTAAACTTTTATATTTCAAACTGAAATTTCTCCTATAACATCTCCTTGGATTTGAAGTAGATATTATTACTTGGTGATCTAGTAAGACCCGTGGGAAGGGGGAGGTACAAACAGATCACCAAACTAACCTAACCTAACGTAGTGTGGGCGTGATAAGAAAATAATGATAGGTTTGAAGTCGTGAGTTTTGGATATTGTTTTCATATTTCTCTCTATTCCTTGGTTATATAAAAGCAATCAAAAAGTATTATGTATCTAAGTTTCAAATAGCTAGTAAAATTAACATTTCTTATAGTAGTTTCATTAAATGCAACAATATTGTAGTTATTTAATTTTCCTTGGCATGAGATTCTAGACTTGTCATGGTTTCTTGATATCAACTAGTTTTATTTGTAAAGTATTTCATGTATAAGATTGAGATAAAACCGCAGCTATAATTTTACTTGCTATATTTTTTTAATAATTGCGTAATTGTTTTTGTTGTAGTTTTGTTGGGTTAGTTATTAATGAAAATTTTCTTTGAAAGATGAATAACTCTGCTCATGTAAATACTTTTTGATATCACTTATTTTGTATTTGTTAAATATTTCGCAAGAAACAACATAATGTCCATTGTAGATTTTTTTTTAATTAAAGATTTTTGTTTGTAGGGGTTCTTGTGAAGTAGGAATTTTTAGTTAGTGATTTTAGGGGCGGTATATATTGCGAGTGTACTTGTTGAACCCTTTTACATTTCTATTGTTTTTAAGGAGATTCTCTTTACCTTGGTCTGAGCTATGATCGCTCGGCCAAAAAGTTCTTCCACTTAATAGTTTCTAGCGTATAATTCAAACGGGTAGTGAGTCGCAGTGCTATAAAAGTTTCTCGTTTAGTAAGTAGAAGAATATCAAGAATATAGTGTGAACAGCTCAACCATTATAAGCGTTACGACTGTCTAATGACAGTTATCAGGAAATATCTGGCTGTCTCCATACCTAGACAACTGTGTTGTTAAAGCAGAATTTTTACCGCGGCTAAGCTGTGGTTAGTTTCATTATGGCAAGACGTCTAGAATATACATTTTCGCACACTCTCTTTATTTTGGGTCTATACATAGTGGATATTACAAATGAACTCGTCTAGTGAAACAGAATAATAACAACATAATTATCACAGACGCCATGAAATTGTTGATTATATATTCACAACAGACCCTAACCTTAACTTAGAGAACAGCGTAAAGGTCCTAGACGCTCGTATTCTGTAGTTGTTAATATGCAGACCATTTCCAAAGTGCGTAGGTAGCTCACAAAATTAAGCACAGGGGTGGACCAATAATGTTGACACGCTTTGAAGGATTAATATTTATTGGTGGTTGTAAGGATTGGAGGAAGAAATAGGTTGTTTATAAGTTAAAAGAATATAATATGGCTTTGAGGCTAGGCCTATTTATATTACATAGTAGTTTGAAATTGTAAGAAGCAGGAGTAGTGTAAATAACCCCCCTTTCATATACATCCCCAAGGTAATAGCCCGAAGAGATCATATATAAAAAATACTATAAACAATTTCTTGACAAATAAACAAACTTGAACAAATCAGTGGCACTTTTATTGTTATGTAATGGCCACCTAAAGTTGGATAGATACCCACCTAGCTCAACCTGTAATGACGTGGAACTCATATTGGAACCTTTGGTCCTAAGTTGGACAACTTGTAAACAATAATTAATTGACAGATTAAGGTCACTGCTCCACTTTTATAAAAATCAAGCAACAATTTTAATGGTATGAATATTATTATAAATAGATGTTTGTTTTGCTCAACAAAATAAGTAAATAAATAATACAATGACACAAAATAAATGTATAATCTTATTTGTTTATATGTTTATATATCAAATAATTTTTAAAAAAAACTAGTCAGAGGAACACAATTCCAGACATTTAAAAATAAAAAACCAATGGACTTCACTCCCAGACGGTTAGTAAGGTACGATACTAAAAAAAATACAAAAACATTATCAACACTAAACTCTAAGATTTCAAATTTTGAACCTTTTAGTTTGTAAAGAATGTCAAATGTATGTAGATAATTTATGTTGAAACCCCAAATTTGTAAGCATTGACTAATTTAAAACCAGCGACCAATGAAAGCCACGTTTTGTAGATCTTACAGAAAATTAATTCTCCTTTAAATAAATTAGAATTAGGGCCAAATGAGACATATCTCTCACAATAGATTGGAATGCCGAGTACACTTCAAAGATTCAACCTTCCTCATCCATAACCCCTTATAATAACTATTATTATTATTAAATGAAAAAAATTCTTGCTAGGAAAACTGCCACGTCTGACACAATTATGATTCAACAAGAAAATGACATTGACAAAATTGTGTCGTTATTTGTATATTATCTAGATCAAATTTGTTAATATAAGTTACAAAATACTGATGGCACTAACGAACTATTAACTGATATAAATTTTTAATATAAACACAGGAAAATATAAGCCCTAGAGAATTTTCAAAACAACTTTAAAAACTCGAATAATAATAGCTTGAATGTGATCGCATGGAATGTAAGATCTCTAAAAAAGAATTGTAGTGAAATTAATTTTTTGTTAAATACGGAGCGTATAACCCGAACGGGTAGTAAGACGCGGTGCTAAATATTATTATTAAGTACGGTAGCTAATTTTTTTGATATTATCATACTTACTGAAACGTGGATAACAAACGAACAAGTAAATCTTTATAACATATAAGGGTATAACTCTTATTGTAGGGAAAAAACCCGAGGCGAGAGAGTAATTTTATTTGTAAAGAACACACAGCTTCCATTTAAACACACAAAACACTTTGAAAGCATTCAAGGGACACTGATTACAAGTTAAAATAAAAAATACATTATAATAGCTTCATATAAACCACCCGTTAGTAATAAATGTGGCTTTATACAAGAACTTGACTAAAACTTAGACCACTATCTTACAAAAGAAAACCTTATTGTAGCAGGTGACACAAACATTAACCCAGTCCATACTAGATATGAAACTATGATATCAGAAAAGTGCCTAAAAATGTAATTAATAAGTGTACTCGGGAAGAAATTTCTAAAAACAATGTAGTTAGATCAGTTATTGACCACCTATTTTACGTTTATCAAAAGATCACTATGCTGTAATAACAGGAATAATTAGTATAAAAATGTCAGACCACTACCCAACAGCGATGAAAATAATGTATAAAAATACACCAAATAAATGCTCACTGTCTCCCGCGAACAAAATACTTAAAATAAATAGAAAGTCTGAATAAGAAAACTAAAAGCAGTGGATTGGGGAAACCTGACTACGGACTTACAAGACTTGAACACAAAATATGGCAAAATAATTTTGACTTTTAAGGAAGTATATAATACAACAAATTGACCAATCTCAGAACAAAATACAACCAACACAATTTGGATTAACGCCTACCTTTTAGGAAAAATAAAAATCAGAGATAAACTCTATCGGCAATGGTAGTCAAATCCAACCAATATAATGTATGAGCAGGAATATAAAAAATGGAGGTAAAAGGTAAAAAGAGCTATAAACAAAGACAAAATTGAACACCATAGCAAATTATACAGGGATTTAAAAGGTAACATGAAAAACACGTGGCGTGAAGTAAACAAAGTGATAGGTAAACGTAGCAAAAATAACCTAGATGAAGAGCTTACAGCACACATTAAAAAATACAAAGAACTTGAAAACTTGTAATAGTTTTTCATTTTCTTTTTACAATGGGATAATTGAAATATTGCATAAATGCGATATAAAACTATTTACACAAATGTAAGACACAATAGCCAACATTTCATTGTTCATATCTAAAACTGCCTGTACAGAAATTAATAAAATTATCTCTTCATTAAAATAAAACAAATCACCAGGCTATGATAACATTACAATGATGGAAATACGAAAAATAGGACCAAATTTAATTCCGGTACTAGTAGACAAAATAAATACCTAAGTAGAAACTGGCACATTTCCCAACCAAATGAAATGTTCTCTTATTAGACCCATTTACAAAGGCGGGAGCCATTTAGAATACGGTAATTACAGATCCATAGCAATTCTACCTACTTTTGAGAAGATATTAGAAAGATACATGGCTAACAAATTGAAAGACTATTTAAATAGATGCAATAAATTCAATCTGAGGCAAAATGGATTTCAAAAACACAAAAGCGCTAAAAACCTTCTAGAACATTTTTCTAATAAAATTAACAAAGCCCTTAACAACAATAAGCATAGTATTGGCCCTATTTATTGATTTCAAAAAAGCATTAGACACGCTTGACATTGATATATTATTAAGATCATTAAAAATGATTGGAATTGGTGGACCGTACTTAATATGGTTTAGAGAGTATCTCACTAACAGACATTTCTATGTAAAATTAGCAGTCAAAAAAGTGAAACCAAAGTGACCAATATGGGAGTACATCAAGGCTCAATACCAGGACCTATTTTATATCTAATTTACGTCAATACTATCACAAGACAAGTAAATCATGGACACATCTACCTACACACAGACAACACCGCAATACTGACTATTCACGAAAACCTCCAAATAGCAGAATACAACCTGCAACAAGACTACAACGAGATACAAATATGGACTCATGAATCATCGTCTAATAATAAATGCAAAGAAAACTAAAGTTATAAATATATGTCCTCCTAAAATAAACCATGCAAGAGTCAATATTACGCATCACATCAATAATTATTTGCACAACTGGACACAAACATGTTGTGAGTGTATCTAAAAACTGGACATAACAGACAGTCATACTTACCTTGGACTAATCATTGACAAACATCATAAATAACACAGGTACATACAAATCAACACGTGTCTTTAACCATCTCAGAATTTACTTGGATATCAAAACGATAGTAATAATATATAACTCATTAGTTCAATCAATAATATCTCATAGTATATCCATCTGGGGAGGAACGACAGACTGTTACACAATCAAAATTTTGCGTCTACAAGAAAAGATCCTGAAAATTATATTTGGGACCAAAAATGCTAACAAACAGACATACATTCAACATAAAAATTTTACTTCTTAACCAATTATATGAGTACAGCCTCTTTATAGGGTATTATAATTCTGATAAATACATGCAAATAGAAACCCATTCCCTTAACACCCGCTCAATTTCTAACACATAAATGTATACAATCGGCACATACTCTAATTATTATGGTAAACAGGAACTGAAATGAACCATCTCCAAATTGTTTAACTTGTTACCACCAACACTCCGAGATATCCCTGAAATAAATATAGCGTAAAGTGAAAATTAAAGACTGGATTCATCAAGGCATGCTTCAAACAAGTATGTAAATATTTTTGAGAGGAAATGTTATTATATGTGTAAAGCTTTTTGTTTTTTAATTATTTTATTATTATAAATTCTACTATTTGTTAAATATTTATTTAACTGCAAGACCTGAAGATGTACTGTATCTTTAGGTACTTCGAGATTGTATCAAAAAGTCAATTATGTAATTTTTCTTTTAAATCCTAAATTAACAATGATTGATTAAATTTTATTACTATTATTAGCACCACGTCTTACTACCTGTTCGGACTATACTCACTTACGCTAATGTGTAATGGAAGGGTGATTTTGAGATGAAATGGAGGACCTACAGCTTAACGTGAAAGCCGAGCCACAGTGGAGGCCTGGCACTCCCCACATTCACAAATGGCGATTAATACACGTCTTGTCAGAGGTCAGAGGGTTTGACAATCATATACATCTGTGCCGGGACTAAGGATTGAACCCCGGACCTCAGCACAGAAGTCCGACACCTTACCCCTAGACCACCAGGTCACCTACTTAATAATAACTATTAAATATGCGTGCAACCATAACGAGTTTGTGACACACAGTAAAAACTATTTTAAAAAATACTGTCCCTAAACAACTATAAAAATGACCCAAAAATATCCCTGAACATGGCTGCCCTGAGGGGTGTGTGAACGGTGCGACAATCCAGGTTCCCACGATTGTGGGGGGGAGAGGGGGGGCGTGCCTGCTTGCTGGAAGGGAAAAGGGGGAAAAACTAGCCGGGATGGATTTTTTTTATTTCGTGCTTGTATTTTAGCCTCCCTGTTTAGTCGGACCACCAGAGAGTCATGTTCACATTTTGTTAGATTTGATCCACCTAGCCTGTTTATTGTTCTGTCAAGATGAAGTTTAGCTGCAAATAATAAAAGCAGTGTGGTAGCGTCCTTGACCACACTCTGTAAGAGATCGACTCCACACTAACAGATTGCACTGTCTACAGAGTCCTTAAATTTAATTCCTTAGTCCTTATCATTCCTTAAACGTTGATTCAACTTTAACTTTCTGAGGATTAGTCGATACGGACTGCTAAGGACTACCAATCACACCAAAGTAAGGGTGCGCACGCATCGAAATGAAAGCAACAATGGCATTTTCATAGCAATTAGACAAACTAGTTTATGTTTTAAATATATTTTTTGTGATTGTACTTAAACTACCTTTCAAATTTAGCCTATCCTGGACGTTCTATCAAAATATGTTAATAATTGTTCTGCTGGAATATCGTATGTTTGCCTCTAGAAGATTTACTTTCGAATAATTTAGTTAGACGTTATTCTTTCCAACTTTCTCATTGGTTGACATAGTTACGTGATTACGGGGTACTGTGCTTATTTGTATGAACATAGAATAAAGTCATGTTATTATTATTATTAGCACCGCGTCTTACTACCCGTTCGGGTTATACGCACTTACGCTAATGTGTAATGGTAGGGTGATTGTGAGATGAAACGGAGGACCTGCAGTTTAACGTGGAATCTGAACCACGGTGGAGGCCTGGCATAAAGTCCTGTTATAGTTCCGAGTTCAAAGATGTCCGTTGTAAATTGTAATTTACTTAAAGTAAACTCTAAACGCGTACTGATGCGTTTGTGTTAGTATTAAAAGTGCTACACGTATTGTATTTAGTGTTTTGTTGGACACTGCAGTGAAGACTTTGAAGTTTTGAATTAAATTCACAAACCATTTCCATATGTTTATATTGTATATAGTATTTTGTTAACAATGCCAGTTACAGTGGCAATTGCAGATAAAAGTTTTCCCCGACTAAAACCTATAAAGACTTACCTGATTTCTAGTATTACACAAGAGAGACTCACGTCACTTGTAACCGTATTTGTAGAGCATGATACTGCATCAAAGATGAATTTTGATGATGCCATTGATGACTTCGCCACACAGAAAGTTAGGAAAGCCCATTTTTAGGTTAGTTAACTTGCTAGTTCCTTTATAGTATTAAATAGTTTTTGTAAGATTTTTAACTTACCTTTTTTTTCATTAAAAGTACTTAAACGTGCAGAAAAATGGAACTTTTCTCTAGCAAATAGTGTCTAAGTGTAAAAATAAAAAAACATAGTTAGGCTATGTTGTTTGATTTATTGATTTGCATTCGCCTGTCTGCGGTGAGTATGTTTCTCAATAGCAATTTTGAACACGTTAACCGATTTAATTCAAACTTAGGACAGTTAATCTTTGTACTTTTATACAGATCAATTTCATCGATAAAGAAAATCTAAGAAATGTTTGGAAGAAATTAACTCTTGAATGTATAAAAACGCGGCTTCTAAAATAAATCATTTAAGAATTTTCCAATAATTTATATAGTTGAAAATTGGTATATGTGTGCAAAATAATAAATAAAAATAAAGTTTTTAAATTTTTCTTTTTTACCCTGCTTTGTTGGTTGCACGATCTAAGGCACCACTCTCCCGATAGACTGGCTGTCAATGACGAAAAAATCAGGGTCCGATCCCGGTCGGGTGCAATGAAGGTGGTTATATCCTAAATGGTTTTTCACTCCCTCCACGTGAATACGGGTTCATCTCCTATAAATTAAACCATACTTATGACTAACTCATTAGGGTAATTAGTACAAAAGCGTATAACTTGAACGGGCAGTAAGACGCGCTATTTTAAAAAATCTTTCGGGTGGGGGTGAGGGATAACCGGGGGCCCCACGTCTGGTATTGGTGGGCCTGTCCCTCCAGGTTTGAGTTTGATTACAATTAACTTAAAACATAAATTTAAAAAAGCTTAAGTTTCTAAAATATTTTCACTAGTGGAACAAAAAACGCGCCTTGCTCCTAATTAGCCCCGTTTATTTCAATTAGCCCTGTAGGAAACAAATGGATACAACATATTATCGCCCATTAATGAAATTAAGTTATAAAGGTCTAGACACAAATACATATAAAGTATATAGAGCATTAGGTACACATTTCGCAACCATTAACTAGCAAACCTTATTTACTTTACAAGGGAAACATTTGAATCAAGATACCGTCAGTTTTAGCTATAGTAAAGAGCGGTATACAGGTTGTGGGCAACTAAGAGCTATGCTCAAATAAAAGACAATTAAAGTTAAACACTTAACTAAAACACTTCATTAAATCCTTTTAGGGGTCGTCCATAAACCACGTAACGCTTTGAGGGGGGAGGGAGGGGGAGCCCTAATGTCTACATGCTGTTACATGGGAGGAGATTGAGGTACATCAAAATGTTACGTAACGCAGATCTTAAACTCAAATTTTAATGTTTAAAAATAATATTATTGTTCATGTGTTCCCCTTTGATAAACAGACTTATGGATAACTTCCGAACATCTGTGGCGTTGAAAATGCAAGTTTAGCACTTACTTTTGTCTATTAATATTTCGAATGCGCTTAGGTGTAATTGCCTGCCCGAGACTACGAACGCCAAGCACATTCGAAAACACATATTTTCATGCGCATGACAGTAACGCTCGTAGAATGGGTGTTCTGTATGTTCTAGAGTTAAGTTAGATTGTAAGTTGTGTGCTGATATAATCAGTAGGTGCATAGAGTGCACTTTAAATACTTCAAATAAATTTAAATGGAAAAAATATACTTGTAAATAATATTCATTTGTGACACTATATATTTATAAAAGGCAAAGACCATTCAATATAAATGGCTATCATGTTATTGCTTTGTATGCATGCAAGTTAATGCATTACTATATATTAAATTATCGTGATAAAATCTCGCTTCAGAGGTTGAATAGTGTAAGGCGTCACTTTTGAGTTAGACCAGTATGCTCATGACGGGGGAGATCGAGGTTCGAATCCTTGTCGGGTGTACTGGGGGTATTTTTCCACTCATCCTCCAGGCAAATTTGGGTACATTTCTTCTAGGTGGAAGCTCAAGATTCGAATATCTGTCGGATGAATTGGGGGGATGATTTGCCTTTCAAGAGAGGAGATAAATAAACTCGTAATGATAAAAAAAAAGCGCTGAAAACTAATACATTCGCTGTTAGTAAATCATGCCCAATACGTTTACATGATAGTTAATTGATGCCTAGTATTGAAAATAATGCTTTCTCTTCACAGACACAGAGACCGTCATTAATTTCTTGTGAACCGGTTAGTCCCTGTTATAAGAGTAATTTAATGTACCTACATTTGAGTGAAAAGGAGAGCGGTAAACCGTCAATGGAAACGTCCTCACACTTGCCAGAGACATGACCGCTATTTTTTTTTACTCCTTGAACCGTACGACGTCACTGGTTGTCCGATATATTGCGAGGGTATAAGTCAATACTAATTAGCAGAGATCCGAACCCCACGATTAACGAACACTTCTAAAAGTTATAAGAAAATACTAGGTGATAAAACTGAAGTGTACAGAATTTTAGTGGAGGTAGAATGGAAATTCACACCACAACGCTGTCTAAAGCGTAAAGACCACGATGCATAACAACTAGTATGTTTATGACGGTAGGTACACACGACTGGAGGTTCGAAACCCGATATTAGCTCCGTGTCATGATGTTTTACCTGGAGATCGGATTCCAGTAAGGTGCTTCCTAGTCTCTCTCTCACTCCACGCAAATGCGGGTGCGGGTTCACTTCCTTATCATTACCTCCTTAGAGAAATTTTCACTGTCTCAAAATAAAAGTAATTATTTTGTTACCAAACCTATGTCAAATATAATCATTTGAGCTGGATACCTCTAACTAATCAAAGAGAATGGCAACCAGGGGACCAGGATTCAAACCCCCCTGCCGTTTAGTATATTGTGAAAGTGCTGTCTTAGATCTGGGGTTAATTTTTCACTCTCCCTCTACGCAAATGCGGGTTCAAACCTCCCAATTCCTAATCCATTAGCGTAATTAATATTTAAGCGCATAACCCGAACGGGTAGTAAGACGCGGTGCTAAAATGTGTTCGTGTGTTCTATAAATGATATTTGCACCAGATTACGAAACAGGTTTTGATAATAGTTATAGGAAGGTTGGGGTTTGATCCCGCAGAAAGTTATTTTTGGGGTAAATTTTCATAAATCGTGTTCCACTTCCAAATTTGGAAAATTGAGATACATTCCCTTAGTAAATCTAATTTACTTCTTTCTTGTGTTAAATATTAGACATGTAGAACGATGGAAGGCTGTGTGTGTATTGTAAACGGACATTATAAATTTTAATAAATATTCAGGGTAAGCTAAACAAATCCATGCCATTGTACTCAATTTAAAAAGAAATACGAGGTGTGGCTAATAAATAACCGGACTGATGCTGCTCCCAGCAAACTGCAAGCGTGCCGCGACATGTTTGAACATGACTGTGTCTGATGGTACTTCCCCCACTTGAGCTTGCTATACAAGCTAGCAGGTCGCTCAGTTTGACTGTAGCAGTTGATTGAATTAGTCTACGTACTAGTGGTGCGTCGGAAAAATGCCAAGTGGTCAGATGGAGCAACGGGTTAACCTCAAGTTTCTTGTTAAGCTAGGGAAAACTGCCATAGAAGCTTATGCAATGTTGAAAGAAGTCTACGGGAATGAATGTTTATCCTACACACAAGTTTTTGAGTGGTTTATACGGTTTAAAGAAGGGCGTGAAACGATCAAAGACGATCGGTGCCCAGGACGGCCCTCAACGTAAAAAACTGATGAAAACATTGAAAAAATTGGTAAATTAATCCGTGCTGATCGTTGTCTGAGCATCCGAGGGCTTGCTGAAATGACAGGAATCGACAAAGAAAGTGTTCGACAGGTTTTACATGAATCATTTAACACGCGGAAGGTTTGCGCAAAAAGCCGAAATTCCTCACTCCCGAGCAAAAGGAATCAAGACAGAACATTTGTACTGGCATCCTAAACAACATCGCCACTGATCCAGATTTGTTAGACAAGGTGATTACTTGTGATGAATCGTGGTTTTTTACTTACGACCCCGAAACAAAGAGGCAATACATGCATTGGAAGAGACCAAGCTCGCCAAGGCAAAAAAAAAAGCCAGGATGAGCAAATCCAAATTCAAAGCAATTATGAATGTCTTTTTCGACATTTGTGGCATTGTCTATGCTCACTGGGTACCCGAGGGTCAGACGGTCAATCAACATTTCTACATCGAGGTTCTGACGACCCTAAGTGAGCGTGTGAGAAGACAAAGACCCGATTTGTGGAAGAACAAGTCCTGGATCCTTCACCAAGACAATGATCCAGCCCATTCTGCCTTATCTGTGAAAGCGTTCCTCACAAAATACGTCATCACCGTGTTGGAAAATCCACCGTACTCGCCCGACCTTGCCCCCTGTGCCTTTTTTCTATTTCCCAAGGTCAAGTCGGCGCTGAGGGGGACAGGATTTGAAAGTGTGGAAGCGGTTGAAGCAAAAGCGACTGAGGTTCTCAACCAGCTGACAGAAGAGGACTTCCATCACTGCTTTCAACAATGGAAACTTGGTATGGAGTGGTGTAGAAATCGCCAAGGGGAGTACATTAAAGGCGATAAAACTTCTGCTGTAATTGGTGACAAATAAAAAGTGTTATGACCCCAGTCCGGTTATTTAATATCCATATCTCGTATTATAGATTCCTTCATCAGGGTCGAGAGTATTTGGGGAGATTTTCCTAATATACTTTCCATTCTCCCTCCTTGAAAAATGTGGTTGCACTTCTTCTAATTTTGGCTTGAGGTTTAAGTGGCTAATTTGTTTTGTGTGAATGTTATTTATTATGTAAACAAAATATAGTTTCGAACATTAAATGATATTTAAAATATTATTTAATATTACTTGTGAATTTTTGTAAAAGTTATAGATTATTTCATCAACATATAATTGCGAGCATTACATTTCTTTATTGTTTAAATAGTTTATTTGTTTTGTGTAAATGCTATTTAGTATGTCAACAAAATATAGTTTCTAGCATTAAATGATATTTAAAATGGTTTTTAATATTACTTATGATTTTTTGTAAAAGTTATATAATCGGCAAAATATAGATGAGAAAATTAAATTATATGTAAAATAAAACTTGTTTTTTGCTGTTATAAGTGGCTCAAGGATTAAAACGCTTGTTTCTAAAATAATTTACCTCGGTGGCGCAGTTGACTGACGTGATTGTTTTGTGTAGAACCAGATGATCACTGTTGGTATTCTCGCTAAGTGGTTTCCCACTCTCCCTCCTCGTAAACGCTGGAACATTTCCTTACTCCTGTCTAGTCTAAAGTATCAAATTGGTCTATATTATCAAACATGTCTACATATAGATTTTTTTGACACAGCGTGTACAATAAAAAAGCTTTTGGTAAAATGAAGGATTAGATGAATGGAAAGTGTATTCGAGAGTTTGTGGGACTTCGGATCTAGATTTACTTTATTCAAAAGGAGAGTCTTGAGGAGAAAAAAGTAGATAAAGGTGTGTCAAAAACAGCTTCTAAAAAGAAAATTTAACATGCCTATTATAAAAAATGTTTCAAGCACGGGATCTTACACTACGCCAATATTTATATGAAAGGAAGTGAGAAACATCAATTGTTTAGTATATCCTTGAATAAACTTGCACCTTCACCCGGAGATAACAAATGCTATATTTTAGATAATGAATGTTACACTCTTGCATACAGTCACTACAAAATAAAACAAATATGTTCACCAATGGAGAGATAAAATGAAATTCACCCTTTATGTCTTGTATGTAAGTATATTGAAAAGGAAGTTTGTGTATTAACATTTGTAATAAAGATTTTATTTCGTAAAAAGCTCGAGAGCTTGTGAATATCATATCATGATTTCATCAGGTGAAACAGCATGTCTTTATCAAAATTAGATAATTTAGTCAAAATCAGATGCAGGTGGGAAGGGACGTTACTCGCTTCCTCACAGTGCCTCCTGGGAAACATTTTAATAAACGGCAAAGGGTCAGTCCATATGAAATGGTCCAGAAAATAAATAAATGGTTGCTCGACCGTTTTTAAAAAATCTAATTTTTTTTTCTAAATTAC